>CAIGQQ010029208.1:50175-62944 GCA_903798035.1 Danio albolineatus
TGTGTATATATATATATATATATATATATATATATATATATATATATATATATATATATATATATATGGTTATATATATATATATATATATATATATTTCCCTTCGATTAATATATTGTGATATTAATACAATTTCACCACATGACATAAATAGCTCTATTTGGAAAGTCATTACTTTAGATTGATTGGGAGGATTTGTATGGGAGTGAAATACAAATATATTTATTTAATTTAGTATATACTTGTAAACAAACTACGGTCATGACTAAACGCAATGGAGCAAATGTTGAAGTGAAATAAACATAGCTTTAATGGTTTTCTGGGGTGTATTTGGATGCAGAAATTGAATAGTCGAATGTAAAAGCGCATTGCATAGTCTTCATCATATAACTGATTCTATGCATTTTTTTTTTTTAACTTTATGCTCTGTTCTCCTAAAATGAATTAAACTCTTAAAATGTTCACAAAGGCCTTAAAAACCCATGAAAATGTAAAACTTTCACTCTATAATGGTTCAATTCTGCAGTGTCTCCACAAATCTTGTGTGTTTTGACCTGTGGATCCTGGTCATCTATATTCATAACTCAACATTTCATATCTTGCGATGTGACTATAGCGAACGCACACATTGCAATATCGATGCTCAAATGATATATTGTGCAGCCCTATCGTAGTGTATGAGTGCATGTGTGTCTGTGTATGGGTGTTTCCCAGCAGTGGGTTGCACATGGAAGTGCATCCACTGTGTTAAACATATGCTGGAATATTTGTTGGTTTATTCCACTGTGGCAACCCCTGATAAATAAGGGACTGAGGCGATTGAATGAATAATCTTCCTGTGCTACTGCTGCACTTGGTCATAAGCAGGACATTAACAGTACCCAGTTGGGAATCTAAAGGCCTATTTAGCAGAATACATATAAAACCGTAGCTTTACCTCTTTTCCCCAGCTTCATTGTTGCTGTGGCAACCGCCCCATCAGGATTCAATCATGACAGATGTCACATGCCACACCCTACCTGCCTGTTTAAAGAGCACGTGTCGGTTTTCTAAAAATTGTTGTTAATAAACTAATTTTATTTGTACTTTGTGAGGTTTCTGGGCTGCACAGAAATCCACATTTTGTTTGATAAAAGCTTTCCATTTCACATTTAGATCTGCATATGCATCTTATATTTTGTGGCTAAAAAACTATTTTCTAACTTTTGGATGAGGCTTGTTTAAATGATTAACAACAACATTTGTTTAAATCTAATGAGGTCAATATTATAGTCTGCACTATTTACTATTTAGACTATGTTTTGACAATAGCAGAATAATTACCTAACCACTAAGAGTTTTTCTTCACTTGAGATGGTGTAGGTCTCAGAAGGAAGCACCTCTGCTGCTCTGGGCTGAGTCTGCTTAACGGAGTCATACCCGTTTACCCAGAGGGAAACTCACCTAATCTTAGTCTGAGAGGTTAAATATGGCATGACATTTCCTCTCACTGTCTCTATAATAAGATATCAGCTGGGATTTAACATCCTTGAGGCGTGGTGATTGTGAAAGGGGAGTTTGATCGTGAATATGAGGAACAACAAGGTTGTTTGGAGTTGCTCTGTTCTTCAGTTACAGCTGCTTCCATCCCAAAGGTCCAATCAAAGCATATGAGCACAGATGGAGTGTTGTATCGAGGTTTCTCCTTACATCCTCCCTTGTGTGGACCTGTAGGTTTACTGTATAGACCGCATGTTAACATGTCGGAGCCAGTCTCTTGAAAGACCCTCGTCAGGTAAAAGTCTAGCCTCATTTACCTCTGTGTTGATACTTCAGCAGAATTTTTGGGGTTAGTAAGATAATAATTGTTTTAGATTTTGAGTCACAGTTGTAGTATTCTATTGTTTCATTTCATAATAACATTGTTTTTAAAAAATTGTGATGAATCTTGGAGTTGGTTTGCCCCAAAATAAATGTTTATTCATCCAAACTCTGACACAGCAAAACTCATTTGTCACTTTTTTTAATGGGATAGTACAGTGGAGAAAAGACAGAAAAGTGTGGGGAGCAAGGAGAGGGAAAGGATCGGCAAAGGACCTCGAGCCAGGAATCGAACTTGGGGTGTTGTGAGCACCGTAGCGATATAATGTATCAACAGACTTTAAGGCTATTGATGCCGACTGACCCCTCAAAATAATTATGGTATTTATAAAATGTTGCAATTAATCCAAATCAATTGAACTCTTTAATCCAGTCTTCTGATCATCTTATAAAGTGGTTGTGTCTCTCCAGATTTACTTTTATTCACATAAAAACTATGCAAAAAATTATGAACAGTACATTCAAAGTAGATCAATATAAATCTTGTCACTTTTGGTCAATTTAATGCATCTTTACTCAATAAAATGGCTGATTGTTGAACAATACTCTATGGCTGCACGGAAGTTAGTTTATACAGTAGGAGTTTAGATGCATGTATGATTCACTTTAATATAATTTTGTTGTTGTGTTTTAATACCCTCTGAAGAGCAGTAAATTGGGCTTGACTCTCAAATGAATGATATCTGTGTGGTGTTGAAATTGATTATTTGTATGTTTATTTTGCTTATTGGTTTAGGCTCTAATGCATTATGCTGGGAGCAGGAATTCGTTGGAACATGGATTGCCTCTATTGGAAGTTTACTGTCTGTCTATCAACTGTTTTGCTGCTGCCAGGCCACATCTCACAGGCGACTCCCCAAGTGTTGCTCTTGTGCTTAAAAGACTTGCATTGTAAGTGCTATTTATAGTGTACTAATAAACAATGGCATAATATGAATTTGTAAGTTACATTAACAATATATTGTCTCATAAACATTTTATATTCTGTCCAGATGTCTGCTGGTTCAGTCTATCATAATGTATTATTAAAACCAGGCTGACATAAGTTCTTCCCAAATGTTTTGATCTGCAGGAGTTGCCTTGAATTGTTGTTGTCAGTGCCTCAAAATAATATACCTTTGGAAGCCTGGCTGCAGTTCCATGGCTCAGTTCAGGTGAGATCAAAAATTCATTTATTTGTGGTTCAGTGTTGAATTTTTGTGTGACTGTTTGATTTTGACTCAACAGAAAAGAAAAATGACATTTCCATTAGCCTTAAATTAATGTGAACATGTGTAGTCAATTTTAATGCAGAATCTTACTGTTATTTTTCTTTATTTGCATGAATTAACATTTTAATGCATTTACATTCATCAAACATTGACGAGGTCAACAGGGGCACTGGTAATTATGGTTGCATCTCGTTCTGGCAAATGCTCCGTTGAACTAGTTCAAAGCATATTTCTCAGTCCACATATTAAGGACCTCTGTTACAAAGGAAAGAGAGTCTGTTAAATGAGATTACATGGGGTTTTGCTTTCTGTGTGTTAATCAGGAAGAGGGACATCATAATATATTGATTCATAATGTAAGGTACTGTCATCCTGGATTATGCAACTGTGGGGTCATTTACCTTCCATTTACTGTCAATTTGCTGAACACTAGCAACAAGCTGTATATGAATGTTACACTATAGACTTTCATTTTATTGCTCTTATCTCTTTCCAGGCGGCCCATGAAGCCATGCTGCAGTATGGAAGTACAGATTTGCATGCCCTGCGGAACATCACCGGTGAAGGTGGAGCTTGGAATAATTCTGTTGTGGTCTCACTTCTTACCGGCCAGCCTACAGACCCGGACGAGGGTGAGGAAGACCTCATTAATACACTACTGTTTATTTTTGGCCACAATAAGTGTAAACAAAGAAACTTTAACATATAGGGTGATCAAATCTGTTGTTGTTTGTTTGTTTGGATATAAAGGCTGGCTAGCATTTTATCATTCAATTAAGAATAATAATCCTGTATTATTATTCTTGCATTATGAATAATTGACCATTTCAACATCATTGATCTGCTTTTAAACATGGGCAGCGGTTAACTTATTGTCTTTCTCTTAAACAGTGAATGCCTATCTAGCTTTGGAGGGAGATGATTTCATGGAAATGCGGATCAAACACCTGGAGAAAGTAGGCGAGCTAGAGAAAGCACTGATCCTCATCAAAGCCTGTGCTAACTGTAGCCTTCTGTCTAACCAGTCAACATTTCGCCAAACCTTTGTAACCCAACTGTGCCAGCTGCTGCCTAGTGAAGAAGCTATTTTAGAGGTAAATAACTCTTTTCATTGGTTACTATTGAACCTCGGTTGTGTTTTGGCAATAAACTAACATATTTTCCCTTTCTGTGCATACAAGATTTCTAGAATAGATGCAAAAGATATCCTGGATATTATTTGCAACCTGGATGCTGAGGGTGATGAGAGAACAGCCTTCATCTTATGCACAACATATTTTACACAGCAGCTACAGCAAGACAGCGTGTACTGTTCCTGGTGAGGATCTGCTATAACCACACTAGACTGTGTTTGCACTAGTATTGTTTTTGTTCATAGCAGTTAAATGTTCATTAGAGATAAATGGGATTTATTCTTTTCAAACTTTTCAATCTTTATTGGGGTTTTCTTTGGTTTTATAGTAAGTGGGATCATAGTGAGCATTATGAAAAGTGTACTTGATGGGTAAAAATGAGAATCACGAAAAAAAAAACACATGCAAATTATACTTCCCTCGCAGCTCCCAATTGATCGCTGTGTGCAACAATCTGAACGTTATTTACAACTTTATTACCTGTTATTCACAGCCTATACTTACTAAAGTAGACATCACTGACGTCCTCTCAGTAGTAAACAAACAGTGCGTCAGCTCATGTGTGATTTTGTGGCCGTGAATACATCATTACATTAAGACAGAAATTACATTTTTGTGCAACCACCTTTATACTTCTCTCTTGACCTTGAAAATATAATTGGCTGAATCATAGAAAAGCTGAATTAAGTTCGTGTGTAGGGTCGAATCGAGATTGTGATCTTTTTTGGATTAATCGTGCAGCCCTAGTGTATTAGATTTACTTTGATATCTATGTAATGTGTTTTTATTTCTATTTGTTTGTCAGGGAGTTAACCCTCCTTTGGAGTAAACTGCAGAGAAGAATCGATGTGTCCCTTGAGTCATTTATCGAACGCTGTCTCCAGTTTGCAGCCATCGCCAGAACTATCTACCATCTTCTTTTCCTTATTCGTGTAATTCAAACTGAGGTGAATATATTTTGTCCTCCATTTTATGGTTATATCTTCAATGTACACGGAGTTGTTTTCTGACATTTTTATCTGTTGTATTTTTCAGGCAATGCAGCTTGGCCTTGCAGTATCAGTTGAGCTGTGTGTGAAGGCTCTACGCCTTCCAAGGCAAGATGACATAGAAGCAAAAACAATGGTCTGCAAAGCTGTCGTCTGTCTCCTCCCTGATGATCTTGAGGTGATACGGGCTTGCCAGCTGACAGAATTCCTCCTAAGCCCGTCTCAGGAAGCATTTGATATCCTTGAAGAGCTCTACTTGCGTCCTGATGAAAAATATGATGAGGAAAATGCCATAATTCCAAATTTCCTGCGCTGTGAGCTGCTACTTTCTCTGAAAGCACATTGGCCTATTGACCCTGAATTCTGGGACTGGAAAACTTTGAAGCGCTACTGCATTCAGTTGCTGGGGCTGGAACCTGTGGACGAAGTTGAAGATGAAGCAGCACCTGAGGAGCTGTGTAATCTTGGAGCGGTTTTGAATGAAGAGGCTGGGAAAGAGGAGGACGATGAATGTGAACTTGATGCATTCAGCAGCGCAGAGGAGCAGCAAACTGGTGAGAAATCAGAAAAGGGACAAAAAGACTCGGAAGATGTCTCTAAGGTAGCTGATCAGCATCAGAAGGATAAATTTCTCTGTCAGATATGCCATAAAGAAGTGGCAGAGTCCAGGTTCTGTCACCATGCCAGAAAACACATGGAGGATGGCATGTGGACATGCCCTGTGTGTCTCCAAAAGTTTAAAACTAAAAAGGAGTTTGAGCCACACTCCAAAAAACACATTCAGATTTCTGCAAAAGATCACTTTAAAAAGAAAAAAGTGAAGAAGAAGGTGGATCAGAATAAAGATTTTTTCAAGGAGGATAGTTCTGATGAGCTAGAGCCTGGTCAAATTCCTTTAGACCCTTCACTTGCCATGTACTACCAGTCCACCCATGATCCTGTTGTATTAGAGCATATATTAGAGAAAGCTGCCAGTGTGCCTGAAAAGCAAGTAGAAAATGACTATGTTACATTTGACTACATCAACACATACTTTAAGTTACAGGATCGTGATGTTTACCAGTGTCCAGCATCTGACTGCTCAAAGAATTTTAAACTTTTCAAGTACTTGGGTGTGCACATCAAAAATGAGCATGATAGTGAAGACCCCAATTTAAAACATTATCTTAAGATGAAAGACGGTCGGGAGAAATGCACTTTCTGCCGGAAGACCTTCATGACCGCATATCACCATCGACTGCACCGTTGGATTCATTATGGTGATGATCCTTACATGTGTGTGGTCACAGGATGTGGCGCCCGCTTTGACACCACCAATGAACTTATAGCACATAAGCATGGCCATGGGTTTCGATTGTCCTACTGCTGCGAGTTAAAAGGCTGCAGCTTCTCCTACTGTGACCTTGGGCAGCTTTACCACCATGAGGCGCAGCACTTTCGTGATGCTGCGTACACTTGTACCAGCCCGGGGTGCAAGAACTTTTACTATTCTCGCAAGGAATTTCTGCAGCACTTGGCCACTCATGACATCACTTTCACAGAAAAAGACTTTGAAGCTCAGAGAAAAGCAAAGAGGAAACTCCTGCTCCCAGTTGTAGATAGCGATTCAGCTTTAGGATCAAAGGTTGGAGCAGAGAATTGTGTCCACAAGGGTGGTTCAAATTCATCTTCACAGATCTTGGCAAAGGGTAGATCATCAGTCTCGCAAACATGTGTTGCTGTCTGCTTTGATGGTAGAAAGTTTACATGTGGCTTAAAAAACTGTGGAAAAACATTCACTACTGCAAGAGAACTTCAGAAGCACTTGAGAATTGCTCATTCAGACACATTTAATGAGAAGGATCAGTTATGCAAGAAGAAAGTGCAATCAAAGCCTTCTACGACTCGAGATGAAGATTTACATAAAAGTGACCAGGAAAACACTGTCAAAAAGTCATCTACAGAAAAATCTAGTCCTAAAAAGGCTCTCTCACCTGCTTCTGACTCCGTAGATTGTGACACAACCAAATCCAATTTGGACCTTGATGCAGCACTAACCAACATCATGCTTGGATTGGGCCAATTAAGCCTTAATTCTCCCAACACCAGACATTCTATGTGTAATTCTCAGAGCACTTGTACACCTACCTTGAATACAAGGTCTCCTGCCAAATCAGCACACAGCAAAAATGAGGTGAGAGCTCATGTTGCAGGTAGTGAATCAAAAAAGCTGCCAAGCAAGTCAGAATCACCAAAAACACGTGACCATATTAAAGATGTATCCGAGAAGAAGCAAAATAAAGACTCTGTCTCAGAGAAGGAACAACCACAAAGCAAGTCCTTAACCAAGCCTTATATCTGCGAAGCCAAAAGCTGCCACTATCAGAGCACTACCAGTTGTGCTTTAATGCAGCACTATATTAAGGCCCATGGTTACTCAGAGGAGAAGGTGAAAGAGATGGAGGTGTTTCAGTCTAAGACATTGGAGACTTTCAAAACACCTGACAGCTCTGTAAATTCTGTCTTGGAGGATGATCAATCACAAAGCGAGTTCCTTGTGCAGGCCACAGTCAAGCCTTATGCATGTGAAGCGAAGAGTTGCAACTACCAGAGTGTTACTAGTGGTGCTTTATTGAAGCACTACATCAAGATTCACGGGTACTCCGAAAAGAAGGTGAAAAATATGGAGGTGTTTCAGTCTCAGATATTCAAGCCTTTCAAGTGCCATTTGTGCTCCAAGAATTACAGAAACAAAAAAGAACTGAGGCGTCACTATATACAGATGCATCACATAAAAGAAGACATTGTCGAACAAATGAAGTGCTCTTTTAAAAAGAATGTAGCTGAAAAAGCACCAGCGTTGTCATCACCTAAAACAATCACAGGGGTAAAGCCACAGTCTTCAAAGATGGATGATGTTAAAACCCCCAAAAAAGACAAAGCCATTTGGCAACAGAAATGTCCAAAACATGATTATCGGTTGTGGGTCAGAAAGGTAGTTACAAAAAACGTGCATGTTAAAGCTAAAGAAAAAAAGAAAGTCTCTTCTGAAACTCGATCTGATGTGAAACACACAATGGGTGATGTTCGGGGAAGCCGACGCTTAATATCAAAAGGGAATCTGAGCTACATCTTCACTAAATACAATAAACCTTTCCACTGCGTGCACAAAAACTGCAATGCAGCCTTCAATAATCAGAATGCTCTTGTTGGCCACCTTCAGATGGTGCATCATTATAACCGATCACAGTTGTGCTTTCCATGTGAACACAAAGGATGCGAGAAGCAGTATAACACCTTATCTAGTCTTACTAAACACTACAGAAGAGACCACAACTTCAACAAAAAAGAAAAAGAAAAAAAAATTCTGCCGAAACTGCCCTGTAAATCTAAAAGTATACCAAAAAGACAGATGGCCTCAACAGAGGAGCCCATACCAAGGTTCAAGTGTACCTATGCTAATTGCAATGAGTCCTACCATCTCAACAGCAGCCTCTTGCGTCACACAAGTCAGTTTCACCAAAACCAGACTCCCCAGAATTCAGCTAATACCTCTGTGAAAAGCGAGTTTAAAACTAGTTATAAGAAGCACGTGTTCTATAGGCACTGTGATCCGTCTGATTCCCTTGTGGTGCGTCTCCAGAGTACACCTAAGAAAGAGGAGTCAAAAAATGGATGCCAAACAAAGTTAATCATCTCACCCTCTTCCCAGTCATCAAAAGATTCCCAAAATATGCCTCTCAAGCAATCTTTGAGATGCTGCCGCAATGAACAGGATCAGAATTTTGAGTGTGTTGAAGAAACTCCAGAAGAGGAGCTCGACAAAGTACCTAAGCCGCAAAGAATCAACCTAAAAAAAAGATTTAACATGGTTGTCTACCGGACACACGAGGAGGCTTTGCAGATGTGCCAAGACCGCTGCCTTCCCATGGCCTTTCCTTGCATGATACAAAACTGTGACTCTGTTGTCACAAGCATGCATAGTTTGAATCGACATTACAATAACGTTCACAGGTTTACACGCAAACACCTGACAGAAAATAAAGACAAATTATGTTACACTGCTGAACAGTTGGAGGAGATCATACAAAAGAAGTCTGCTGTCTCTGCTATACCTGATTTAACAAGGATTCCAAATGGCGTTCTCAAGATGGAGTATCAGTCTGAGCCTGCCACTCCAGGTGGCCCGTCGCAACCAATGAGCCTCCATTCGATCAAAACAGATACAAAAGAGAAGGAAGGGATTGAGTTTTCAGGAGAGTCGCTCCCAGACAGAAGTTTGCTCATTGAAGCTGAGGATTTGCTCTATGGCTCCCCAAAGTCAAGCGGGAATCCCGAGGAGCCTGTTTCTGAAGAGAGTCTAATCCACAAAGATGGGTCAGAATCGGAGTTAACAGCACCTCCCCTCATACGCCCTCCACCACTTGACCTCTCTCCACCCGCTACACTTAGAATCACTGTTGATGAAAGTTCATTTGAAGCTTCTGGTAAAGACAGTAAATCTATTAATATTCCTTCTACTGTTTCCATATCAGTCCCCACCCCAACTCGGCAGCCCCTCAGACGGAAGAATGAGCTCTCTGAACCACCACTACCGCCAGTCCCTCTTTCTCCTGTCCCAATGGATTCTGTAGAGCACAGTCTATCCCCAAGGGCTTTTGACATTGCAGCGTACAAACCTATGGGCTTCGAGTCATCATTCTTGAAGTTCATTAAAGACAAGGACGAGGAGATCAAACCGTGGACTACAGTAGTTACTAACCCTTGCCTCAAGCCTGATCCGCCTCGCCGGCGAGATTGTTTCAGACGAAACTGCTCAGTCAAGGAGAACACTCAAGGAGGAGCCCCCATTTCTCGAAGCCGCAGGTTTCGGTCATCCCCTTTGAGGCATCTGATTTCTAAAGGAGAGTGCACCTCTATTCAGAATCTCCGTATAATTTTAGAGAGAGCTTTAGGTGGGTGTGGCGACCAAGCTATAAAACAGCTTCAGTTCCTGAAGCCTGTGGTGGTTCTAGAGAGGCCAAAGTCCTTTGCCTCCATTTTCGATCTCTTGCCCTCTGAAACTAAAGTATAAGCCTCTGCTGGGCACCAAGACAGTTAACTCTTGCCCACCTTTTTTATTTGAGAGACTTTCATAGTATTTTTTTATATCATTGATACAATTTTGGTTCTTTGCTGCCAGGGTTGGGTACCTTGATTGTTAAGTTGTGAATGTTTATATCTGTAAATAAGGTCAAATAAAAAAATGAACAAATAATTTCAAAAATGCATGTTCTGTTACTTATTGCATACACAATACACATTTACACTTCTGTAACAAAAGTAATTTAATTGATTTCACAATCTTGGGTTGTTTACATACACTAATAAAATAAATGTATGGAGTTAAAATTACAAATACATTTATTTGTGAAATAAATCTAACAGGTACAGCATTGCATAGAAAAATGTTTGAAATCCTTTGACCTGGACATGAGCCTACATGATTATATGGCAAGCCCAAAAACACTAACTATGCAGTAAATGGTTTTATTCTCCCATCGTACTGTGCAGCTGCCTGTGCAAAAGAAACAAATGACAATTTCATTACATTTTTTTCATGCTTAGATTACAATTCTTTTTAGGAATTTTGCCATCTGAAATTCTTATCAAATCTTACAAAATGCCTTACCATCTGTAGTGTTGTCCCAGAAACACGAGCTGGCAGTGTGCAAACCCGCCCCATTTTTTTGCAATATGATGCATGTCACTGTTTAAACAAACAGAAAAAACATGGATTTGGTTCAGGTCCTTTACATAAAAACTGTTGTCTAAATATGATTACCATACCTATGTACTTGAAAGGTTTTCCTAATTTAGTTAGCTGACTCAGACTTAATTCTGCGATGCTTGACATCCACTGATTAATTTTTTCGTGTTGGTACGAATTGTTTCCAATGGTGGTTTCAACAGTCTGTCATCAAAGGACCCCACAATATTAGTGAGTTTTGCAAAGGAACATTTACAGCAACTCATGCAACAAAAGTAATTAAATGGAAAGTTTAAGACTTAAGCTACACGTATACATGTACGTTGAAATGACATGTTCTTACCTCTTTGATAATACTGGTAATCTCGTCGACAACAAATGTAGTCTGTGGAGAAAATAAATACGTAGGCTGATTTACGCCTGTACGAAATGATTACTACATAATACTACAGAAACACCTTTACATAAAACTTATTATTTTTTCTTAAGTTTCTGTTACCTCTTCAGATTGACCCTCGTCCATTGCGCCTCTTCTCTGAATGTTTTGTAGTTTCTACGGAGACAGACTATTGTCATTCCCTCCCTAGACAGTAATCACGGCTTCTAACAGACTCATTGCTACTAAGAGACGGTTCGTTGTCAACCAGGAGGTTTTACAATGTTTAGTATGGTATTTAAATTTGAACAAGTACACCCAAAAATACATTTATGTTTATCAAACGACTTAGAAATAGGACCTCTAAGTTGGCTTTATTAGTTTTATTTAGTGTTAGACATTTGACTGATTGTAGTGTCATATTTAAACGTATATCTGTAGTTGTTTCTATAAATGTATTGTTTTATTAATAAAACAGGTTTATCAAACTGCAAAATCCTCTAATAAACAACAAAAGACATAAAAGTATATAGAATGACGACAGGAACCAGTTTCTTCCGCGTGTTGTGTTTGGTCGAACACAGTTTCTGGCTACACTCATTTCACTTGAATGGGTAAAGGAAATGATCGGGCAATGAGTTTCCATTATTTTTGCGTCCCTGCATGTAGTGTTTCAGTGTATTGACATAACACATACACTTTTTCCTCAAAGGTACAAACATCGTGTTGCTAGCTGCAGATAGGAAGGAGATTAACGGCTGTCTTGAATGATCAGGATCTGCTGAAGTACTGCATACCGCCGGGATAGTTAACAGTGGCAACAAATAACTGTCGAGACGTCACAATGTTCCGGGAAATTCTCGCATTATCAGTTGAAGACAAAATATTTTACGCCGTCCTGTTCTTCTCATGGACGGTGTATGTTTGGGAGGCCTACCTCGCCTATAGACAGGTTGGTGTATGTTTTTTTTTTCTTCTAGGTTGTTATTGTGGAAAGTCAGCAAACGTTTGTCACTTACGATTCGCTTATTTGTATTTTGTATTCAAATTTCCGTCAGTGTATTCTCTGAGAAATTAGATTTTGATGCTCTGTAATGCTGAGCTAAATCTAAACCATGTGTAAACACTAAATAATCTAGACACGTTTATTTGTTCACAGAGAAAGATCTACAGGGCTACAGTGCATGTGCCCACTGAGCTGGGCAAGATTATGGATTCAGAGACCTTTGAAAAGTCTCGCCTCTACCAGCTGGACAAGAGCAACTTTGGCTTCTGGTCTGGATTATACTCTGAGTTTGAAGGCACGGTGAGCATGAACCCTCCCCCCAGAAATTCATGTTCATGTAATCAAAACACTCAATGTTGTTAAATGTGTCTTAGTTTTACCAAGTATGATCCTGACTCTGTTTCGTGCCTTGTTCTGAAAACTTGACATCTGTAGGTTTCAAATGCAAATTTCACATGATTCCTCT
>CAIGQQ010029208.1:71367-102329 GCA_903798035.1 Danio albolineatus
CCGCAAACTCAGAGGTGGGAGTAGATGCTGACGTTGAGACACCCGCAGACCACACAGCTGACAAGGATTTCTGCGATTTCAGAGATGCAACTCAGGGTTTCGCAGACTTCAGTCAGACTGAATCTATAACCCAGGAAGGGCTTCCTGAATTTGTCACTGCAATGTCCAGGTGCTCCACAGATGATGATTTTGGCGACACTGACACCCTGAAGGACTTCAAGGAGGAAGATGATCTGGCTGAGGACATAGCAGGCGAAGAAGGAGGCTTTTGCTCTGAGTTGCCTCCCAGTGACAGTTTTGCTGACTTTAGTTCAGCTCCATTTGAAGGTGCAGCGGTGGGAGAGGATGACAGTTGGGCTGCATTTGCACCACATGAAGGCCCAAAAGGGGATCAGGATTCATGGGCCACATTTGGTGAGGAACAGAGCACTTACAGCGTTATAGAGGAACAAGATGTTGAGACTTCAACAGCGCCCTCAAGTGAAGACACCCAGAATAGCACTGTGAGTGGTTCAGATGTCATCATCATGGCAGCATACTTTTGTTCAGTGTTGAGAAATAAGTAATATGTTATAATTTTAAATAATTTTTAAAAAAAGTAACCAAATGTCTTAAGCCCTGGTCAGATCACACGATTTTGGCACGATTTTCTTGACGTAGGGTGTCGTAGAGATTCATAAACGACAAATAGGCATCGTTAATGCAAGGGTCTGGTAATCAAAAAATAGGCTGCATATTTACTTATGAGTTGGTCACAGGTGGATATGACCACTGACCAGTCATGCAATCTTTAACTACCTTTTCTAAAATATTAAGGTGTTTTAAGCAATTTTATCTGACAGACTGGCACAAATATGCCGACATCTCCATTCTAACAATGAGTTTTTAAGTTCTCTGGGCGCCTGCAGGATTTTATTCAAAGGTACGCACATATCCTGCACCACCCGCCCCATCAGCCCTTTCATATTTCAATCTCAAAAAACACTGATGCTTGCTGTCAAAGGCTACATTTGTTCATTTGTTCGAGTGAGTCCGAAAAAAATAAAGCACATCATTGTATTTTAACAATTGAAATTATTCATTATAATAATGTATAATTAATACAATAATATAATATAATATAAAATTAATAATTAGGCTAATGTTAATAGTTTTTTAGTTGGTCAGTTATCTACTAGATAAACAAGAATAACATCTGAGGTGAACTGCTTAAGTAACTTTCGTAACCATCAATAAAAATCACGAGATCTGACCGGGGCTTTACTCTTTAAATACAACGCAACACAACACAACATAACTCTGCTTATTTTGAAGGAGATATATGTCAAATTTGTGATGCATTAATTGCTATTTTTGTTATCAGTTTGTAAACCCCTTCTAATTTAACTCAAAAAAGACCTCCATGAATTTCTAGGTTGTCTGTAAAATATCAGTACACTTTAATGGGAAGGACTTTTTGGCTGGTAAAGCTAAAGGAATGTTAAATTTAAATTTGTCTGATTTCTGCATATTGCCCCTTTGTCTGTCGACAAATTAATAGTTGAATCTGACTGACAGCAAACATTTCTTCAACTGTGCCCTGTGTTTTCCATCACTCGCAGGTTGATCTCAGCTGTAAAATACAGCATGTCTTCAAAACCGCGTTCCCTTCAGACGTCCATCCTGAGGTCAGCGAGGTCATTGAGGTCTTGCCTCTCCACAAATTCCTGCCGGCTCAGGATGCTCAGGAGCAAAGGGATCCAAGCAGCTTTTTTGCACAGGAGTATGCGTCACATCACACTATTAGCTTATAAATATGATTTTTGCACTTATTTTCAGAATAGAATTACTTTTTGCCTCATACTAGTGAGCCCAAATATGCAGTATAAAGTAAAAATTATATCAGTTACCCGTTTATTCTTAACCTTTTCATAACTTGCAGCTTCTATATATAGGAGCTCTAGTTTTTAAATATACCTCGTGTTCAGTTTGGTTTTCTTTGGAACTCTGGGTATGACAGTCTTTTCTTCTTGCAGAAATGCTTTGGTCATGTGGCGCCACCTTCAGGACATTCTCGGTAGTCACGGCCTTAAGTTCAAGTGGGCAGGTTCCCATAGCAACAAAATTCTTCTGAATTGCCTAGGAATCAGGAATATTGTGAGTTTTTGAGAGAGCAAACCTTTCCATGTTGTTAATTTCTGCTGTTTCTCACATTTCTACTCTGCACTAATAACCAGACTGACAGATTAGTGCTGATTTTTTTAAAACTGTTTATTTTTTATTTATTGTTTATATGACTTGATAATTTTTGTTTATGGTTTTGAATTTCTGTCATAGTTGTTCACTGGAGACAAGAACCAGCCAATGATCGTGCCTATGTTTGCTGCCGGACTGGTGAGTGAAACTCTAAACCCCACAAAACATGTTGCTGTTCATGCAGTACACACATGTACACTACTAGGCTGTTGAATGCTTGATTCTAACTGGCTGATGGACATTCTAAGGAGCGTAATTATTTTCAGATAAACATCAAAAATAAGAACAAAACAAACCAGAAGGCTTTGGATGAAACCAGTACTACACACTAGTGGTTTGAAGATAAGAATCTGACAAATGTTTTGAAATGCAACATAACTGGGTAACTGCAGTATAAGGGGAATAATTGACTGGTCTGTGCCAAGGCCACCTTTCCACCTCGGTTGTGCATTATATTTTAATAATTTAATCATCTGTCACCAGTTATTCCCCTCAGTTACACACATGCACATTAACTTGCGTACATGTATGTATATGTATATATGTGTGTGTGTACTAAATGTTCTTGTTACGTTCCATTTTTTAAAATGAAACTGTAAACCATTACTAAAGAGCAGTGTTACGTTATCTTTCAGAAATCTTTAGAATATGCTGATTTGGCATAGTTAGCTTTTTATTGTAAGCTAACAAAAGAATAAAATAGCTTTTACTGTCAATCATCATTGCACATCTTTTCGAAAAAGAAGAGATCTAATTTAAGAAAACACCAAACATCTGTCTCCTCTTCTCAGGGAATGCTGGAACCCACCAAAGAGTCTCAAAAATCTCCAGCCTCCCCTGCACTTTGCCCTTCTGCTCCTCTGGAGAGTGGAAATATCCTATGCACTCAGGTGAAAAGAGCAGTTAAACACACAGCTGTATAGAATCTATATGAAGTATTTACAGTTGAAGTCAGAATTATTAGCCCCCTTGAATTATTACCCCCTCTGTGTATTTTTCCCTAATTTCTGTTTAAGGGAGAGAAGATTTTTAAACACATTTCTAAACATAAGAGTTTTAATAACTCATCGATAAATAACCATTTTTTTGTTGTTGTTTTTTATCTTTGCCATGATGACAGTAAATAATATTTGACTAGATATTTCTCAAGACACTTCTAGACAGCTTAAAGTGACATTTAAAGGCTTAATTAGGTTAACTAGGCCGGTAAGGGTAATTAGGCAAGTTATTGTACAATATTGGTTTGTTCTGTAGACTTTTGGGGAAAAATATTGCTTAAACGGGCTGATAGTTTTGACCTTAAAATGGTCTTTAAAAATGTAACAACTGCTTTTATTCTAGCCGAAATAAAACAAATGAGATTTTATCCGACAGAAAAGATGTTATCAGACATACTGTGAAAATGTTCTTGCTCTGTTAAACATCATTTGGGAAATATTTTAAAAAGAAAAAAAATCAAAGGGGGCTAATAATTCTGACTTCAACTGTATCTAATTCTTATATACATTTAGATTAGGGACCTGGGTCATGATAGGGTGTTTTGTAACTGACTTGTTAACTACTTTAATAAGCTTCTAGACACTAGACAGTCAAAAATCTGTATTAAAATAAAATAAAGTCTTACGTAATCTATGAATCAAACATGCCGCTGAAAAATTGGTCAAATGTTTTTGATTTAGATGTGCTTGTCTATTGTCGATTTAAATTATAATCAATATAGATTTATTCTTTGTAAAACTAGCAAAGCATAAATGTTCAAAATAAAAATTAAATGACTAGTATTTTTTATTGTCAAATAGCTGCAGTAGTATTGTTAGTCTTAATATGTATTTTAATATAGTCTTGACTAGTCTTAATCTAGATAAATACTTTTACATGAGTAATCTAATCTGATCTGTTGATTTTATTTGCATGGCTGGGACAATAAATTCTGCATTGATTCTGAGATTTTCTGAATGCATTGCTGTTCACTCTGAATCGACTCTGAGCTTAGTTTTTACCAACTAATGGCACTGAATGCTTTACAAACAGACAATCCATGCACATAACTTTCATTCATTTTCTTGTCGGCTTAGTCCCTTTATTAATTTTGGGTCACTCTAGCAGAATGAACCGCCAACTTATCCAGCATGTGTTTTACCTAGCAGATGCCCTTCCAGCTGCAACCCATCACTGGGAAACATCCTTACACACTCATACACTAGGGCCAATTTAGCTTGCCCAATTCACCTATACCACGTCTTTGGACTTGTGGGGGAAACCAGAGCACCCAGAGGAAACCCACGCCAACACAGGGAGAACATGCAAACTCCACACAGAAAAGCCAACTGACCCAACCGAGGCTCGAACCATACGCAACACTTGAAGCTGAAATAATATTTTATAAAGTTAGAAAAGGCTTAAAGGATTACAATATTGTTCCTGTCACATAAAGGCCAAGGTGCAAGTACATCTGACCACTTACTATATATATGTAAAAGCTCATCACACACTGGATGTGAAAAGCAATGTATGCACAGAGTGTATGCATAACGGTGTCCGTGTTGCTTAGCAATGTATAGAAAGCAATGTAAAAACGTGGTGCTGAATGTACAAGCTAAATGTACCACTTATTGTAGCGCACCACTTGCAGTTAAAAACTAAGCTCAGAATTGATTCCTGAGGCACTCGTAACACATTCCAAAAATCGAAGAATCGAAGACCTCAATTTTTTGTACCAGCCCTAACTTTTTGTATACCTTGAATATTTTGTCGCTCTACAAGCAAGTTGAGGAATATATTCTGTTCGTTCTAAACTGCATGTTATGTCCTGCAGGTGGCGCCCTCACTGGCCATTAGAATTGACGGTACGTCCTTTCGCCGTGCCTCCTTCTCTAGAGTTCAAGAAAAAGCCACTCGCCACTCACGGCAGAAATCCTACTCCTGATGCTGCCTCGCTTCTCTGTTTCTGACCATCTCTTTTCTCTCCCAGCACTCTTTTCTTTCTGTTTTTCAAACTTTCCTTTACGGTTTTCTACACCACTTGTTAGCCCCTTTCACACATACCGAACTTTCTGGGTAATTACCAGTAAACAGTTAGATAATGTGTGAACTTTTTAAAAAAAATGAGAAGTTGTAACTTTACCAGTAAATTGACAGAATTCTGTTGAACAGCACATTTTTAATGGAGCAGTAAAGTCATTCTGGCAGTTTTACGTCATTACTGGTTTTACTGTGACAAAGGGGCAGTTGGTTTTTGTTTTATCAGTGTTTAATTAAAGGCACAATATGTAATATTTTTTTTCAGTAAAATATTTGTAAACTTGCATACTTACGAATATTCAAATCCAGAGAAATTAGCCATTTTAGCTGGTGACATGGTCCGTTGAATTGTGTGTCTATGCTAATGATGTCACACACCCTCAAATTCCTGTTTAGTTTTATAGAAAACAGGAAAACTCCAAAGATTATTTAGAAATGTATTTAGTCTAAGGGTGTACTCGCACTATGTACAGTTGCCTTGAACCAGGCTGAAGCATGCTTGTCCCCCCTTCCGTTTCCCCTGACGACCAGCACACACATTACATTTGGGCCGCAGCACGTTTGCTTCATCGATGTTGCGCTGTTCAGTTTAAGAGAAGTGCTCTCATTCAGCACAGTGGACATCATATCATTATATGGTTTTAGTCGTTTGATATGCAATTACACAGTCAAATATTTCGCCGAACAGATCAGCCTCTTTTGACGCTCATAAACAATCATAAAGTTCTCGTGCTGCAGGAATTAAAAGGTTTGCTGAAGGTGCAGCTGTCGTGCAGCAAGGGGTTTGCATCTTTAATAATCTGTGACAGTTTGCGTTCCTTAAACAGTAAGAATGATAAAGAAATCCATATAAAACAGCCCCCAAAAGTCACGTCTCATCTTCAGTTTCGGGCTCAGGCATACTTTGCACTCACACTACAGGCATAGCGCGCCTGAGCCCAAGTGAACCGCGCTCAGGCACACCTCTTCCAACCGTGCCAGGGCCGGCCAACTGTACCGTGCCTGAGCCCGATTCAGAGCACTCACACTTCTCAAACGATCCGGGAAACTGGCCTAAGCACAGTTCGGATAGCATAGTGTGAGTACGCACAAATAATACAGCACTGCTTCTTCTATGTGATCAAGACCTGAAGAACCAAGCGCGGCCATCTGTGGCATAACAAAAGCTTTTCTGCTTTGTCGAGTTCATCTCTCATCAGCATGTGCTTCACTTCTACATACTACGATGAACACAAGTTTTGAATAATTCAACTCATTCATAAACATAATTTCTGCAGGAGTTCCATAGGGTGTATTTAAGATGACAACTCTCATGACACACATTTACCAGTCAAATACACCTTTGTTTGTTGTAAAAATGCGCTCTCTGGTGGTGAAAATTACATACTGTGCCGTTAACATAACACTGAACTAGCATAAGTAAAACGTCACCATTGAAATTCTTTTAAAAAATTGCGAAGATAGTAGTAATTTAATTCCTCCTTTAAGTATCGGTTAATGTTTATATCTTCCCTCTCTTCTCTTTTGTTCTTGAATCTGCACTATGAAAGTCCAGGTTTATGTCAATACACACTATACATACAAAAGCTGAAATGTACTACCTCAGACTATAAGTGTGCAGCTTCAACTGTGATTTATTACCTTGCCATTATATGCAAGATAAACCGAATTCTACTCCTAATCCAATACATTGTCAGTTGTGTTGTTCGAAAATACAGCCATATTATATAGTCCCTGTGCACCAGCTGCTTAAAAAAAAAAGAGCTTTCACATTGCTGGAAAAACTGACCTTACTGCTGGTGCTTTCTTGAGGCCATTTTACAACTTGCCTTGGCTACAATTACAGGGAAAAATGCCACCATATTTTCAAAGATTTACATACAGTTGAAACTCTGAGATGCTATTTTGAAAACAGGAAGGTTTAGCTAGAAGGCCATTTTAGTTATACAGTCGATGTAATTTTTTCCCTGTTTTTTTCTTCTGGTAACAGGGAAATGCTTTTGAAAACAGACTGTAACTGGCAGTGACACATTCATGAATGCACTTAACTTGCAAACTGTGATATACCTATTTTTGCTTTTATCTTCTGGTTTAGTATTATAAACTGATCTATTATGTGGCATCATGTTAATTACTACAGAAAGTAAATTCGGCTTGTCCTTTTCTTTTTCTTCATTTTTGTTCAAAGGTGAAAAAATGTTTACAGTTTATAATTTCGGTTGAAAAAAAAGCTAAATGTTCTTAGTTTGTCATTGCAACACATATATTCTAAATGGTCGACTTTTAAGGCTTTCTTTAGTTGCAGTTGCTGGTTTATTATGCCTTTTTAATGATGGACAAGACCATTATTTTAGTGATAATTACCATTGTGCCACAAACTTTTAACTAGAAAATTCCTTTAACGACCTTGAGCTCTCTTTCTGGATAGTATTTATTCCAGTTATGTTGCATCAAATTGTTATTCTGTCAATAAATATTATACTGCATTATGACTAGTTCTCTATTCTGTCTATCTCTTGTCTTTTCCAACCCTGTTGATCCTAATACAAGTTTACTGGTGTTGATCTGCATTTTATTTTACTTGTACACTATACGTCAAAGGTTTGGGGTCAGTAATATATATATATATATATATATATATATATTAAAAAATTTTCATCATAAAAAATGTGGTAAAAGACATTTGCAAAAATCTATATTTTTTTGTAGCCAAATTATGATATCTTGATACAAACCCATAATTTTTTTTCATTTTGTAGATTCTTTAATACAGCATTTATTCCTCATATAACTGTTTTGTAACTTTTTAAAAGTCTTTAATGTCACATTTGATGAATTAAATGCTTTCTATTTGAACTACAATATTAATATCTTCTTAAAAATTGTACAAACCTCAAACTTTTGAACAGTATATATAATATTGTTGTTAACCAGTGGGTATCAACTAACAACACACTAACCCTCTCTGTCCTGCTGTCATACCTTTGGCTGTCATTTGAAGCTCAAGATGGAGGAATCTCCAAATTAAATTTGGACTATTTTGGGCCTGTGGATGAATGTAGCTCAGATAGTGAAACTGACGCTCCGTTACCAGGTTAGAACAGAAAGGCTTCGTCTCATTGAAGTGACTGGCTTGCAGTGAAACATTCTTCCTTTTATACTTTTCTCTTGTATCTGTGACTTCAAAATCAATCTTTGGGGAAGCTTGTCGCATTTCTTCATAGTCTAGCATTCTGTCCCTGATTTCCACTCTCTGGACTTTATTACAGTACTGCCTCTGTGAGTATCTCTGCTTTTCTTCCTTTATTTCATGCACTGTTTTTAGTGATTCTCTTTGTTTTCTTCAACATCTCAGAGATCATGTTCTCCTAGTTTTACCGTCTTTACTGTTGTATATTTTAAAAAGAGATGATTTTCTGTTCATTTAGGTGTTGATCCAGAGATATATGAACTGACTACAGCTAAAATGGAGAACAACACCTCTGGTCGCAACATTGCAGATGCATTTACAAAACTTATGGAGTCTATAGAGAAAACCAAACCAACAGTCAGGTTAGTAAAAAACGCATGCATGAAAACGCACACTATTAACATGCTTAGACCTTTTGAGCTCAAATGAAGGGCTAGTTCACAGCTCAAAAGGTTAAAATGGGGTGTGACCATAAAAGAGTGAATTGTCATTCTTTCTGTGTGTTTGACAGGAAACCAGAAACAGATGAAGAGATGAGCGAAGAAGCAGCAAAGGTCATCTCTCTTCTCCCTGACCTGTCTTTCATGAAGGCCAGGGTTTTAATGTTCCCCTCCATTTTAACGCCGGCAGCCAATCACATTTAACCGAACATGGCCTCAGCCAATAACATTCGAGTTCAAATTCATTGCATGGTCATTCATCGTTTATCGACAGCTACAGATCAAGTTATTCTTTCTTCCAAAAAAAAAAAAAAAGACATTTGATATAACAAGCTAACCATTTGAAAGCTGCCTATTTATTGACCTTTGCAGTTCCCGCTATGTGTGAAAATATTCATTCTGGGTTTGTTTCATTCTCAGCAAAAGGGACACACGGCTTTCATGTTTTATATACAGTATTTAGAACAGCATATTAACCTTTTATTATTGCTTATTATGATTTTATTTTAGAGTGCTGTTTGTGAAAAATGTGAGTACTTTTCACTTAGAGGTGAAATGCAGAATTGCACATTTTACTACTTGAAACCACACACACACACACACACACACACACACACACACACACACGCGGTTTTCTTTAAATTTCTTTGTATTTTTAAAATGTCATTCAGTTCAATGCTTCCTTTAATCGATTTGTTTTAGTTTGTTGTACACCTTCATTTTCTTCTTATGCCGTTTCTTTTTATTGCCTGTAGTTGGTCTATTTATTTTGTTTCCAACAACTGACAAGCACATATGGAAAAAAGAGTATATTGTCATGCAATGGTGATAACTTTAATAAGGGAACTGCTTTTATACTTGCCTTTGGGTCACACTTTACAGTGCAGTTCCATTTAATGAATGTATTTACTAAGGTGAACTAAGAATGAACAATACTTTTGCAGCATTTATTAATCAGAGTTTAACATTTAATGCTTTATTAAATACAAAGTTTACTTGTTAACATTAGTTAATGCACTTTGAGTAAACAAAATAACAACGAACAACTTTATTTTCATTAGCGTCGTTAACAGAGGTGGATGAACTGTTGTTGACTGTTAGTTCATGTTCGTAAATACATTAACATTATTGGGATAGGGTTTCTGGATGTTTGTCTTGTCACTGTATTATTTTTAAGGAAGTTATTTTGCACAATCGAATATAATATGAACATGACAACAGTGCTATGACGTCTTAAAGATAGAAATGGTTTGTAGCTACTGTTCCTGTGGAGAAAAAAAAAAGAGTATAAATCAATGTGTGTGTTCTGTTGTAAATTGTGTTTAAGTTTAACAATAATAAAATTAAAAACCTGACAAACTCAAACCTTTTTGGATGGTTTCAGCATTTAAGATCTGCCTGGGTACTGTTTGTCTTCTTTGCCAGCCAATGTGAAAGGTCTAGCTGTTCTGGTGATTTGTGTATCAAGAGGGAGTTTCTGTTTCTGTACATTCTGTTCTGTACTTTTATTGTATATCACATTAAGTCCAGCTTACTGTATCAATGCATTTAGTATTTTAAAATATATATGTGGCATTTTTCTCTCCCATAATTCTGCTTTTTATATTATATGCCACACAGTATCCATGTTTCATGCAAATAACAAACACGTTTCGTTTCTACTCCAGAGTGTTTTTCTTCCCCATTGGGAAACGATTGCACTGGTCTCTGAATGAGAGGCTCTGCATTGGAGAAAGCATTATATCAGATGATCAGAATTGTGTTTGACACTATTAAAACTTGACTCGTAAACGTTTGCAGATTGCAGTTAAAGTCTGGTCAGGAGCAGAACGAGTTAACGCGCTCATCTGCGCGCACTGAACCGAGCAGAGCAGCAGCTCCTCACCGGCAGCATCTCGAGCCCCGGCCCGGTGATCATGTCCGATAGTGGAACCCATGAAGCGCTCAGCGGCAGCACGGAGATGGAGCAAAGAGTGAGTTATCGTTCTGCCTGTTCCTCTTTTTTATTTTTACGTTTTACTCTTGCAGGGGCTGAACGACTGAACTCGACACTTGAATTAAATGTGATGCAGGTTTCAGTAGCTACGTGCTGATCTGACTCTACAGCCTATTTTAGACACGAATACTGCGGGTAGACCGCTGTTGTTTCTGTGCACGTTTGTATAAATGTGGTCGGTTAATGTGGAGCGCTGAAGACGGATCGTTTTTCTACTGCGGAGTCTCCTGGTGACGCAGAGGCAGAATGTAACAACTACAGATGTCCGAACGAATCGTTCTTTTGGAGTCGGATCTTTTCAGTGAATCGACTGAACTAGTTTTAGAGTAACATATAATTTTGCAAATAATTACGACACGGTTCAAACTTAACAGTTCTGACTTAACTTAAGTATTTGTTATTTTAAAAAGAACATCATTAGGGGCAGACATTTTAGAGGGGTGAAAAAAAGAATGCTTGCAAATATGTAGTATTTTGAAGTAGGTTAGTCTTTTTTGAAGATTATTCTGTCTGACAACATTAACACTGTGGACCGTTTTTGCTTGTTTCAATTGCTTAATTTATTTTACTTTTTTCAGTTAAACTGTTTTTTATTCAGCAAAAAGTCTCTACATTTTTAAAGACCGTAAATAGGAATATAGTTCGTGAATTTAAATGATTTATGCACTGCTTGCATAACATTTGTCTTTCATCAAAATTGTTTAATATCACAATTTATATATATATTTATGAGAGCACCAACAGTGCCTGGCCCTAGTGAAATGCAATGACAATGCAAACTCAGATTATACTGATTTATATTTAATTAACTGCAACTCCTTTTTAATAGTACTTAGGCATACGTTAATATTTATTCATAGTTATATAACTAATATTATTTAATATTAATTAAAATATTTATACTTATTTAATAATTAAAGTGATAACAGTATTAGAATAAAAGTAAAATAATATTCCTTTCTGATTCAGTGCAACATTTTTTATGTAAATATAATTCGACTTTATTCGAACCTGTACTTGCTTATTTAAAAATACATTTAAATGTATTGCACCATTAAAGCATTTTTGTTTAGATTTGCCACGCAATAATTTAATTTAATTGCCTCGGGTGCTAAAGAAATTCTGAGTCGATATTGAACCACTTCTTTAAAACTAACCGTTCAAAAGAACCGATTCGCGGAAATGAATCAGACTCCATCAGTAAAGCAGCACTAGACAGTATTTCATTGATACAAATCGTTAAAAAGAAGACGTTTTTGGAAAATATCATTATCCTCCTAAAATACTTTCACTCGTTGAGTGGGTTTTTACAGATGGCGAAAGAAATACGCTGTTTTCCCCATGATTTCCAGCAACACTTGTCACTGTTTCAGGATTGCTGGAGATATTTGAATGACATCTGAGCTGTTCAATTACAGACTTCTTGTAGTTAGCTTCCCAGAGTCTGATTGGCTAGTCATTGGGGCAAGCCGTTTAGAAGGCGGGGCTTTTCGATTAACTGGTAGAGGAGACAAATAGTAAGCGCAGCTACTGACAGCCTGTGGCCGGCGGTCACTGAGCGCTGCGCATCGCTGCACCTGACATGAAATAACGCTGCGGCAGAAAACAGCGTGTTTCCCGACCGGACAGCTGGACTGTTCAATTTCTTCAAGGAATTTAAAGCCGCCTTGGTATAAAAATTCTTTTTATGTCTGAGTTTATTTGTATATAATTTGTAACCAATTTGACGGCTGTGCAGAATGTACAGCCAACGTTTATTTGTTCTTGCATTATGAAAACACATTTCGTCTTATTATTACTCATGCTTTGTGAATGTATTATAGTTAGTCTTTAATTTTATTTTAGCGATGAAATTTAAATTGAAAGCCATTAAGGTGTCTTGTAACAACAACACACGTTGTTGGAAAGTTTGTCTCAAGGACGCAAACAGCTCGTGAAGCTCCAGGCAGGTGCTGTGACTGAGGGAGGCGCTTTCTTCAAAACAATGAAGAAACTTTAAACCAAACCAGTTCAGCTGCTCAAAACTTCTGTGTTGTAACACAATTGTCAGCTGATTTCACCTGGTCTCCATACGACCGGTTGGTTCATTAAACCGTTTACTTTTCAAATCATCACCTTAAATATTCTGCAGTTTAACTGTGGGTCGATGATGATGATTAAAGGAGAAGGCTTCCCAGAAACCATTTATTGAGTTGATCCTTTTTGGGTAGAAAACGCTTATTTATTATAGTATTTAGCTATAGCAATAGAAACATTAATACTAAAATAGATGTGCCTGTGAGTATACAGCTTTATAAATGTATGCTTTTCTCAACTTTATTCTTCATTTTGTGACGTCTTGTTGTTTTTTCAAACATTATATTTATTAAATAGTATATTTCAAATACAAGTACAGTGTAAGTGTATTTCAAATATAAGCCACAATGTTAAACAAGTAAAATGTTTATTACTGGACAGTATATTATATCAAATTATTACATTTAATGTTATTACACAGTTGTATTGTCAAGTATGGTTACTCAGACTTGAAATTGGTCCTCTGCTTTCTACCCATCCAAGTACACACAAACACACACACACACACAGACAGACAAGTGAGAAGTTAGAGCACACACACAGCTATTTCTTCCTGCCTTGCTCAAGGGCATCTCAGCTGGGTATCAGAGATAGAGAGACCGTGGTTTTATTTTCTGCAAATCCTGCTGGGACCAAAAATCAAACCTATTTCATTTTCAAGTCCAACTCCCTAACCATTAAGCTACACAATTGCCCCACGGGTTAGGTTTTAAGCAGTAGCTAAAGGTACTAAAGGAAGCTAAAAGAAGAACTGTACACACATTCCTTATAGTTGATTATTGAAATGATTAATATTAGTAACTTTTAAAATGCATTTCTTGAAATTTTTAGGGGAAAAAGTAACAATTGGCCTATTCATCTTAATAATCATCTAATAATAATTGATTACTCTTCCCCAAATCTTCATCGTCATTATTTCTCTCTCTAGGACAGCAATAGCACAAGAGTCTGAGATATAAAAACTATTTGTGTGTGTTTTGTGATTTAAATATTAAGATTAAATGTGCAACGATTGAGAAGAGATTCTGTGAAAAGAAAATGAGAGATTACAGATTACAGTGCTGATGACCCACTTTGCTCCGTCCGGAAAGGGGATGGTCAGTTGCAGAATCTGTGCAATTCTTCGAAACTGATGTAAGGATCACAGAAGAGGCATCATATTTAGTTTCATGCTAACAATAAGTGCATTGCATTGTTCCAGATAGCAGCACAAAGACATTTCTTTGTATGCTTTTCAGAGAGTCTGCAGTAACTATTGTAAATCTCATGTTTACCTCGGTCTTTAAATATAAACCTGTTGTAATATGTAACTCTTGTATAAAACTGCATGTATTTTTCTCTTTATATGTAGAGCTTGGAGAGCGGCACAATGAAGACTGACTTGGAGGCCGGGAGTTTCAGCGCTGCAATCCACTGTAACGATGTGTGCCGTTCATACGGGAAACTTAAAGTTCTCAACAATCTCAACCTGACATTACCTCAGGGTCAAATGTGAGTTCAGCATTTTCTGTTTCGAAATGTGTTTACAAATGTTACGCCAATATTGCATATTCACTTTAAGCAGGAAAAATGCTTAAATGCTGACATGTCACATACATGTCTTCATATATCAAAACCCTTCAAGAAGTTGATGTAATATGGAGATTTACATCACCTTATCTCATAACCTGTAGTCTTATCACATTGTTATGATCTGCTACAGTGCTGATAAGCCTTATCAGAGCAGTGTGTACTGTGTAAGTATTTGTTTCTTTTTCCTAAAGTAATTCTTAGTTGACATTTGTTTAGCTGTCTGAGAAGAAGTGGATCAGATTATGTTTGTAAGGCTGCAGCTTTCCAGAAATTCCATCCAAAACATTGTGACTGGCCTTGCAAACTTTAGTCGGTAGGAGATTTTAAAGAAAGAAAGAAATGATTTGGGACACATGTATTTTTATGTTCTATGTCTTATTGTCTTTGGTCGTGCTTTGTATTTTAAAATATTTGATAAAAACAATTTATTCATGTGATTGAAAACATGACGTTTTAGCTTTATTTGTCTTCTGTGCCACATGATGTTTAGAAAAAAAAATGCTGATTTAGTGCACAAGAACACTTTTTTTTAATCAACAACACATTTTCAGGAGTTTTTTTTATCAATTTTAAAAATAGCATTTATTTAAAATATATTAATCTTCAGTAATATTGTAAATGTCTTTTTGATATTCCATCTATCCTTAGTATTTGAAAGGAATCATTTCTTTTTAAAAAGTCTGACTAAGCTAGGGCTGGACCATACGGTCAATTTATATCACAGTATATTTCTACATTTTGATCAATACAATATTATTCCAATGTTAATATAATATTTTAAAAGTCTCAGGAAAAACTGAAAAAGTTTGAAAAACTCATTGTCCAAGTTTATAAAACCTTCTATAAAACAATATTATATTTCAAAAAATAAATACACAGTTGCACCCTGAATGTCATTCCTGGTGAAACGCTATAATTTATACCAGAATACTGAAAATGTCCTTAAAAATCATATCACTGTTATCAGAACACAAATTTTATGCTGATATACATTGAGATTGAATTATTGTCCAGCCGTAGACTAAACCCAGAGTTTTTCTTTATGCCCCTTTATGCTTTCTTTTTGACCCACTCAAATACGCCTATAGAGTAGGTTTTGAAGTACTCATCAGGGTAGATATGTTTGTCCCAAACTTACGTTTGTTTCCTGCCCTTAGTTATGGACTGCTTGGGCCTAGTGGTTGTGGGAAGACTACCCTGTTGAAATGCATCGTGGGAACTCTGAAGATCTCCCATGGCCATATCACAGTGTTGGGGAAACCGCCAGCTTTCCCAGGACATGAAGTGCCAGGAAAGATGGTGGGATACATGCCACAGGTGAGAGATGAAAGGGACTCACAGAGCGTAAAGCAT
Source organism: Danio albolineatus (assembly GCA_903798035.1). Lineage (NCBI taxonomy): Eukaryota > Metazoa > Chordata > Actinopteri > Cypriniformes > Danionidae > Danio > Danio albolineatus. The sequence goes on from CAIGQQ010029208.1 coordinate 87,251, forward strand.
GATTATTACAACAAAGGGAAATCTCTGGAGTCCCATATATTTTCTCTCTGCCCTCAGGACATAGCTCTGTACAATGAGTTCACTATCAGCAATACACTATGGTTTTTCGGTCGAATACATGGTCTTTCATCTAAAGAGACAGAAGCCAGAATGAGGTTCCTCATCGATTTCCTGGACCTGCCACAGAAACACAGCCTTGTCAAAAATCTCAGGTAGAATGACGTACAATTTCACAATCGTTGCAAGCCTTTTTTTAATTATTAAATTGATTCTTCAGCAACAAAAACTGAATAAATTACAACCTACATGAGACAGGACGAGTATTCTGAAACAATACGACAAAGAAACAACTCGATGTGTTTGTGACATGTAGGAAAGTTGTTTTTTTGAGGGTAATGAATGAGTGTGTTTGAAACTAAATGAGGCTGAGTACACTGACAGAATTCAGAGGGAGGGAGGAGGATAAAACGAAATGAGGCATCATGTGTGACCCAGTTTTTTAGACTCTTCTGATAGCACGTTCTCATCTGAGCTTGCCAAATGACATCATGCATTCAAAACCTTTGCAAAAAACAGCATCCATTTATCTAGCCGTTCTCTTCTGAAAATTCTCATGCTTCCTCTATTAGGGGCCCAACAGTAGCTATATGCTCATGTGACCACAGGCTTTATTTATAGACCATTGCAGCTGAATGAAACTAGATGAGGGATTAAAGCAATATGGGCCAAGAAGCCATGGCTTACAGTGAGTGGAAGGCAGGTTGTTATGCAATTATGGTTTCACTGGTCTTAGTTTGTTGTCAGTTCGTAGCATAGAGCATAGTCACCTGCAAGAAGTACCCTTAAATGTGTAACTGGATAACCATACAGTACCATTGCTGAAAATGAAAATTTTCCAATAAAACTCTCTCTGTGCTGAAACTGGGCTTTTGTCTGAAACTGAAGTCATAATTGCAGATAAAGTAAAATATGAAGTAATTTCCCAGTGCTATAAATGACTATTGTGGATGTACTGTTTGGAGAATAAAGTTTTTATTATTGATAGTACTTTTTTATTATAAAGTGAAACTGCACAGCATATATTGTATTGCATTGAAGCCGAGGAATGTAAAACATTAGACATTTGTTTGGTGCAAGAAGGCGGCTATGTAGTGTTGTCCTCTGGATGGAGCCTGTCTGGTTTTGTTTTAACAGCGCTGAGCTGGCTGTAGGCAGGGCTCATCCATCTGAAAAGTATAACAATGGCCCTGAAGGCCTTAGAGATCACACTAGTCTGTTCTCATTGACAGCTCGGGTTAGTTAAGGAGGAGCTATGCTAGGTCTTGTGATGCCTTGCGTTTGCTATTGATTGTCTTATTTATTTAAATATTTGATGTTCTTTTAGAGCCTTTTTAAAAACTTTAATTAAACTGATTTCGCATTTAGAGTAAATGCCATTCAGAGTTCACAACTCCACACAATTACATGAGCGTCAGTCGATTTTTAAAAACAGAGCATTTTAAAGTTTTTTTTTAAATGTATTTCACTTGCTTTTCATCTTTTATTTTACCTTAATCTATAATTTTTGGCTTTCTGATGTTTATTTTCTTGATTTTTATGTAAGTATGTAAGTATGTATTTATGTAAGTATTAATGTTTAATAACTTCACTTCGCTTTGTTCAGCGGTGGTCAGCGGCGACGCGTCTCTCTTGGAGCTGCTTTGCTTCAGAACCCAAAACTTTTGATCCTGGATGAGCCCACTGTAGGGGTGGACCCTGTTTTGCGGGCCAAGTATGTATTACTATACATACCTCTGTCCACTTCTACAGCCTTTACCCATCACCTTTACTAACCTTTTACATATTGCTAGCACTGCCAGTCTTTTCCTTTCATGTATGTAGTTACGGATTAACTTTGTTCTGCATTCTCTAAACATAACCTGTTGCTACCTCTCTCTCTTTCTCTCTTTCTCTCTCTGACATTTGATCTCAGCATTATTGCATTATTGCATGCATAACTACATGCATAACTGTGCCATTATTACATTCCTCTTAAATTAAAAGTGCTCCACTGCAGACTAAAACCTTGATCTTGTCACCTGAAACTATTTTCATAAATTGATTCATTGGTTTGTTATTATTATAATAATTTTTACAATGAACATATTTTACAATGAATTTTTATTCATGAACTTTCACAATGCTCATTACTCTAGGCACACAAATCACAGTGAACTTTTTTGAATGCCTTTGTTTGATTTTTCTGTGCAAGTGTGTCCTGAGTATTGGGCATGCCTGGGATTATCCTACTTTCTATAGGCTCAAGATTTCACCTTATTACAACCCATTATAAACTTGTCAGGCAAAGGAGCTTTTTGCCCTACATTCTCAGTGGCAATCTTAATTTTTTCTTGAGTTTGAGAAGTTCAAGAACAAAAGGAGGTAAAGAATGTAGAAGAACAGTAAGAAGAAGTATGAATGGGGGAAAAGAGGGTCACTATGTCACATATTTGCATTATTAAAGGGATCATTTATGCAAAAATAAATGTTTGTTTTTTAATTTACTCGGGCCATCATTAAATGAATTCCAAATCGATGGCTTCTGGGAATTTAAAATAAAAAAAAATAGAAAGGCAAACCTCTTGACAATACTTTGACGTCTTATGAAGAGAAATGATTGGTCGATATCAGTATCTTTATTGCACAACGGTTGTTTTTGGTTTCAAAAAGCTGACCCTCTAAACATAATTTCTTAAGTTTTTTTCATATTTCTAAATGATAATTTGGTTCATTCTTTATGCTGAGTTCACATAGATTTCAATGAGACCTTGTTGAACCTTGTTGAAATCTTCTTACACAACAAAGCCTGTCTAAGCCTACGATCATTTTGGGGAGCTTTTCTTTGTAATACTAACCTATGCATTGTGTACCATTCAAAGAAGGTCAAATTACTTATAAAAAAGTTTGGGTCAGGTTAGGTAAGAATTTCTAGATGACTAGAGTCAAATTTTAGGGTTTCGACTCACCAGAGTCAGTCAAGGTGAAATAATACAAAATACTATATTCTTTAGTATCACGCGATCCCTCAGAAATCACATTAGAACTTTTTGCAATATAAAATTCCCCTTGGATATTTCAAAGGAAAATAGGTTTGAATCTTGCTTGTGTCATTATGAGAACTTGGAATGTTAACTTTATTGATAGTTTGGATTCCCAGAGAATTATTACTAATAAAAGCTAAAAATGTAAAGGTTTCTGTTTATAAAGGCAAATGCAAACATGTATATATATATTTTAAAGCACTGCTCTAATCGAGCAAACTTCCTCTTCCGCAGGATATGGCAACATCTGGTAGAGATTGTAAGAGGAGGACAAGTGTCCATCATTATTACAACACATTACATCGAGGAGGCCAGGCAAGCCAATACAGTAAGATACCCTCCTAAACTGCACTACAGCACACCTGTGCCAAAAATCATTTCTTGCTGCTGCAAGAAATTTAAAACTATCCCACACAAACCCCACCTCACATCATGTCGAAATATAGCAGGTTATTAGTATTGACAGATCGATCCAATTTTTACCATTATACTGAGGCTAAATACAGTAGATATTTATAACATAAGGAACTATTTCAATATCATTCATTCATTCATTCATTTTCCTTTGGCTTAGTCCATTATTTATCAAGGGTCACCACAGCGGAATGAACCGCCAACTTTTTCAGCATATTTTTTACGGAGCAGATGCCCTTCCAGTTCTGGGAAACACCCACACACTCTTATACACTACGGCCAGTTTGGTTTATCCAATTCACCTATAGCATGTCTTTGGACTGGGGGAAACCAGCGCACCCAGAGTGCTAACCACTGAGCCACCGTTCCGCCCCCATTCCAATATCGTTTGCATTTAATATTTTAGTTTAAGGATATTTAATATAGATATGCATAATATAAATGAATAAATTAGTAATTCTGAGACTTCTGACGTTAATGTGTGTGTCTCGAACAGACAAACACCTCTACTTATTACTCACACAGATTTGTTTCTGTAATCCGTTATTATAGTTGTGGCTCATTAGCTAAATGAACTTTGTACTTTGGCTCATTACATAATATTAAAACTACCTTGTGGTAAAAATGTACAGACAAGCTTTTATGTCTGATTTAGCAAACTTTTATTTACCCACAATGTTGATATCGACACCATTGACTAATTATTGATGGTCTTTACTGTGTGCTGCATCAAAAAAGGCACTGGTTGTAGACGACACATTCCTGAAGTCATCTGACTCCATTGTTATATTTTATTTCACTTCAAAGCGTTGTTTTTCCAGTTTGTCTTCAGGGCATGATGCCTGTTGTGTTCAGAGTAGCTCATAATTGTGTGTGACTGCGCAGTCACACAGCCAGTCAGTTGATTTATTACTCTAAGTCACATGCTTAAATGACATGGTGACACCAAGGCACAATCACAACATGCGTATTCACAGTACATTTGCATATTTATTTGTCCTAAAGCAACAGAAACTTTGAACAGTGATGTGGATTTATAAATATGACAACTATTCCTTAAACAACAATACTACCCTCATCTTTCTGTGCGTGAGATCTTGTGACTTATTTTTAAGTTACTTCTCTGTTCTGTGGTTCTTAAACTTCCAAGGCCCTTTCAATGACTTAAAGTTGTTATAAGACAAAACAATGTTGACGCCAAAACAACTAAAATAAAAATACAAGGAAATAATCAACAAAACAAGGAGCAGGTATGTAACTGAATTGGAAACCATAGCAACTAATAAATAAATAAGAATTCAGGCAATAATGATAGTAAACAAATAGAATAAAATTTGTAAAAATTATAATCCTATAAAAGTCGTGCAAATCAATATAATAGTATATAATACAAAAAAGAAGTAAGAGCAGCATCATGTTGTAATAAAATATATGTTGTAAGTAAGCCATGCATATTGCAATCTCTGTTGTTGTTTTTAGTGTACGCATACCAATGCAGTGTCACTGCCATAACCCAATGCAGATATTCCAGAACACGAAAGAGTGCCTTGGTACAAACAAATCGGATCTTAACAGTTGCAAAACTATTTTTGTCAAATTCCAATCGGATGCACAGATAACTTGATTTGAAGTATTTCTTAAAGTCAATAATTGTCAGAACTGTTTCTATTTTTCCTTGAGGATATTTGTAATTAAATCTTTTAAAACAAAGGTGAAGAATTATTGTTAACTTTACTACGTCTTCTAGTCTATGAATGAGCAACTTGTGAGTGACAATAAACGCAGTGTTTCTCTATCTTTAGGTAGGACTGATGAGGAATGGTCGGTTGTTAGCTGAAGGTCCACCAGATGCTGTTATGAAGCAACACAATGCAGCAGTAAGTACACTCTGCTGACTTCCAAAAAATCGATTTGTGTTGGGACAACATGAAGTAATTATGTTAACTTATAAGTTTTCACTAATTTAAGCGGATTAAACATAAATCAATTTAGTTGTCCCAAAAAAAAAAAACTCAAGACTTGCATTGTTTCAGTTCATTTTAAATAAGTAGCACTCTTCTAATGTACATGAATGCTGTGATTCTAACTCATGAAATGCATCTATATTATCTGTCTAAATAGACGTTAGAGACTGCGTTCCTGCAACTTTGTGAGGACTCTGATCAAAGTGGCCCCAAACAGAGTCCTCAGGGCCGTCTGCTGGACAGCAGCCCATCTCCAGACAGCATGAGGGATGAGATTCGTGAGCCTATACTGAGAAAGAGCACACCAGAGGACATGCCTAAATGTAAAGGTACAACTGAGGGAGAAGATGAAAAGTAGAAGTTCAACTTAACCAAACAGAAAACACTTTTTTTACACAAAAACTTTTGTATAACACAGATATAAATGTATCTGGTTGCATGGCTACATATAACTAAGAATAGCAAAGCAACCTTTGATCACCAATGAAACTGATGCCTGCAGTTGAAATATTCTTGTGTCTCCACAGCTGACTGGAAAGTGCGAGCCAGACACATCATACCTAAATGGAGCAACATTGCAGCACTGATGATCAAAACGATGGTTCGAATGAGGAGAATGCCAGGGTATCAAACCGATTTCACATAATACAGAGTTCTGTCCTGAAACCCTATTCTCAGACAGCATGTTTGTGATCACAGTATGTTGGCAGTAGCAAGTACAGAGACATAAACATTGCCATTCATTATGATACTACATCTTTCTGTGAGTTGTCATGACAGAACTGTGATGAAGTGTTTACAATACTATACTTTGTGTGACAGGTGCCCTCCCTCAATAACACAGGCCCTCTAGAAACACACAAAAATATATATTCTGTTTGTTGGACTGAAAGTGCAAACACATCCACTAAATATCAACCAATTGGTTGAGCAAACTGTACTTGGGCTCATTAATCAGTACTTAAGTACAATTTGAGTAAGTTTTCAGTCTTTTTCTTTGTGCAATGGTGGGCTTAATGAATAATTATTTTTTTTGTCTGAAAACATGTCAGCTGCAAGTCTAATCAATACAGACTTTTTGTTTAATGTTGAAAACATTATAACACAGAAATATGAAACGAATGAAGGTCAGTGTTTTAAGTAGTAATGCGTCTGACTCAAGGCTAGCTCGATATAAAATATATTTATGATAGTATCATTTTTTATGACATCTTATGCTTCTGAGACCCTGGAAAAAAGGCTAGATTTTTAGATGTTTATTTTTAGTTAAGCTTTTGGCATAAATGAATGCCTGCATGAATAATTCATTTAAGCACTTTTTCCTTTTACTGTTCTGCTTTACCTGATTTTGATAAGCTAAAACAACAATGTTCTGCTTTCTATTCAGATAATCAGTGTCAACTCAAATCATTTTTTTATGTGTGTGCATTTCTGTGGTTTGCACTCAGGTCCCTCTGTTTCCAGTTTCTGTTGCCTGTAATTCAGATCTGTCTGATGTGCCTGTGTATTGGCGGAGACCCCAAAAACATTGATGTCGCTGTGGTCAATAATGAAAGTAGTCCCAGTGCCTTCAGTAGATCTCTGCTGTCCTTTCTTGACAACACAAGTGTTCACCAGGTACAGACACACTCTTTTGTTTGACTGCATGTAACGGAGTGGTGCAGAAATAACTCTAGAAACCCAGAAGAACAATCACCATGGGTTCCCTTGAGATTTCCCTATGGGGTTTTATAATAGTCGTTTGCAATTAAATAATAAATAAATTAAGGTTAGTGGTTAACACTATTATATACAGCATAAACTGCAGAGATTCATTGACCAAATGTTCATATCTAGTCACTTATTTGAAACATTTTTGTAATGGAAAACACAGCACACTCAGTACTGCCCATTGCAGCATCAAACTTCACATGACTTAGGTCATTTTTATGATAAAAATTTATGTTGAGCAGAAATACTGTTTACCTTATAAGAAATACAAATTATGTTTACCACAGATGTTATTTTACCCATAAACTGAAAAAAATCTCACAAGTAATTCTAAAACGAATGCTATTAAAGAATAAAACGTTTGCAGGCTTCTTTGAATTCCTCTTTTTTCGGTATCACTTCAACAAATTAATGAGGAACAAAAATAGATTTAAAAATAGTCATGAGAAAATGTAGATTTATTTTCAGCCTTAATTTATAGATTGGAGAACGCTTTCCTTTCTGCTTTCTGCAGGTTAGCCTGTCTCATTCTGATGCTTTTGATGGTATTCAAAATGGGGAATACTGGGGAGTCATAGAGTTTGGGGAGAATTTCACCAGCTATTTAACTAAAAGGTAAGCTCTAGTCTTTTACAAGTTTGTTATAATAAACCTAAAAGAAGATGTTTTTTTTTTTGAATGCCACTGTCTTAAACATAACACTCACCTTGAGAAATATACTTATTCTGCAGGTTGGTTCAAAAGTGTGATTTATTTAGGAATTAGAAATTGAAAATGTGACGCAGTGTTGGGAGAAATTACTTTTCAAAGTCATGTATTACAATCTTAAGCCCAGCCGAGAGGAAAAAACCTAGTGCAAAAATAACATAACACATTACATTCCTTAAAAAGTAACAAATTAACACATTTAGTTACTTTTGTAAGTGACTGAAGATTGTAATACACTACTTTTAAAAGCAATTGTCCCCAACTCATTAGGTTATCAAGTATCTCTTTGCTATGCTTCTTAATGCGTCACAGTTGTTCTTGCATGCAAATTTAACCATCCATCCTATTAACTTCAAGGTTCACTTTCCCCAGCTGATCAAATATCTCACCACACACAAACACCTGCCTCAATAGGCAAAAACACTCAACCAAGAAAGAACACACACCCCCACGTTTGTACACTCAAATAGAAGTCAGTATGATTAATAAAAATAAAAAATAAAAATCAGTGCTCATGAACTTTTTCCCAGTTAACTTGAAACATCAGGTCTTTGTTAGTCATTGCATCATCAGCTGAGGTGTTTTCCCTTCAGCCTAGAAATGCAAGGATGTGCGTAAACAAGGTGACATGTCTTGTGACAGTGTCTATAACAGAATGTTGGGAGAGGCTACAGGAGTGAATCACTGTGTTTTTAAGTAGAGAAAAGCAGGTCTGTCCTGTCTGTCAGTCTGTCCATCTGACATGTTTTGTAGATCTCTGTCATGACTGGAGCCTTTTCAATACCACACACACAAACACACATCTGTTTTGCTTTTCTTTTGTGGTTGGAATAACTATAGCAGCGTCTTGAAACGATAAATGTGTAAAATGTTTAGTTAATATCTTTTTTACAGTGGAAATATACATTTCTGTATTGGGTATGATAGGGGTTAGATTTAGGGATAGTTGCATGCACGAATGCGTAATTTATTGTGATTAATATATTAAGTACATGGAATGCGTGAAAAGGGCACAATGAATAAAGTATTACCAATGTTTAATGCGCAGGATGTTGCAGCCACGGGTGTCCAGAGAAGTGGTTGAAGGAGGATCTGTACATGCTTGGCTGGATCTGACCAGTGAGTCTCATTCATTTTTAGTCCAATGAATATTACTCAGCTTTAGAATTTGTTATCACACATTGCTGCCACACGAGGGCATTATTTTAGCCTTGAGACAACACTGCTTTCTATTTTTTATTAGTTTCAAGCTAACATCTATTTCCTAATAGGGAAATGTTTGCAAACTTTGCATACAGGTTAATTTATGAGACTGAATGTTTAGATAGAACTGTTTAATTAAATTTAGCATGCATCTTTCTGTTTTTTCATGCTTCTATTTTATTAAGTTTTAGCATCAAAATGAGCTAGGCATGAATATTAAGCTACAGTATATTTTGAAGTATAACATTACGTCACATTTCAACATTTCAGACCGACAGATTGCCCTAATGCTACAGAAGAAACTCCATCAGGCCTTTGAGGTGAATAAATTATTTTTCAAATATACATTTTAGCTTTTTACCTACAATTTAGCTTTTTACCTATCATTCAAACACTTCAAATGTTTTTTCAAAAGGCTTTTATGGAGAAAAGGCTGGGGAGTATGTCATACATGGTGGCTGTCCCTATAAAAGTGAGTACAGCAGCAGTGTGTGGTATAAAGTATTATTTTTCTTACTTTATCCGCTTGTTAAGTCTGATGTCATGTGAAGCAGTTTCCATTGGCTTCCGGATCTAATCACTTTATCAAACTGTATGTGGAGGCTCAACAAATGGTAATAATAAATGTTTACAAAGCGCATTGAAAATCATTATTGCAATATATATAACCATGCCTAATATCAGATGGCCAGAAAGTAATTCATTGTTTTATTTAATTTTTTTTTATATTGATGTCTGTGATGCAGTAAGTGATGCAGTTGTGTACACCATTATTCCATAAAAAAATCACTTTAAATATATGTATAAATATATGACTAAAAAGGGGTCATAAACGATTTTTTAAAATTCAGCTGAGTAGCAGCTTGAACCTATAAACAGTATTTCATATGTCACGACTTAACAAGCAGCTTCCTTTTTCATGCTTATATTTTTTGTTAGATTTTTTTGTTGTGTTCTTTATTCTTTCCTTTAAAATCGGCTTTCTATTTTTGTTTGATGTTTATTTCCAGTTTGAAGAACCTATATATGGCAGAAAGAACACAGATTTCACAACATTTGTTACACCAGGAGCTGTTTTGAGGTAAGCACACATGCATATTCACTTTAGTAAAACTTGTCACTTTTGTGTACATGCAGACTCTTACAGTTACAGATAAGTGTTACTACAATGTCTAATACATGATGGAACTGTCTCTGCTTTTCTTGCTCTTTTTAGCATTACATTTTATCTGGCTGTGGGGTTGACCGCCCTGTCCTTTGTGCTAGAGAGAAAGGAGGGTCTGCTAGACAGGTGCTGGGTGGCAGGTGAGACTGCCACACATCCACCAGATGGCAATCATGAATCACTAAACAGTCAAATGGAGTGTTTGAATGGCTTTTGAATGGAGTGTTTGACATTGTGTCATGTGATGACTTCCAACAAATTAGGCAAATAAGTAGACATATGGCGTCACTGGGGCGTAGTGAGTAGCACGATCGCCTCACAGCAAGAAGGTCGCTGGTTTGAGCCTCGGCTGGGTCAGTTGGCATTTCAGTGTGGAGTTTGAATGCTTTCCCCTTGTTTGTGTGGGTTTCCTCCGGGTGCTCCGGTTTCCCCCACAGTCGAAAGACATGTCGTATAGGTGAATTGGGTAAACTAAATTGTCTGTAGTGTACGTGTGTGAATGAGTGTGTATGGATGTTTCCCAGAGATGGGTTGCAACTGGAAGGGCATCCGCTGCGTAAAACATATGCTGGATAAGTTGGCGGTTCATTCTGATTAATAAAGTGTGTGTGTGTTTGATTGTTTGTTTGTTTGTTTGGAGTTATAGTTAAAATAAGTGGACACAATTTATTTTTATTGAATTCAGCCTTACGCTTTCGTCAAGAATTCATAAATGAGCAGTTATAGAGATTTACCAACAGGGGGAGCCGATCACCCACATCAGCAAAAGCCTCAAACAGAGTTTTCAAGTCCCCATGAAATTAACAATGCATATTCTTTTGTTTTATTGTGAATATGTTTGCCTTTAAGCAAATACATGCCAAAGCGATAACAAAATTCCCATTTAGAAGATATATGCATTCAAAACTTACAGACTTTTACTTCTGCTAATATGAAACAATGGATTTGATGACATCATATTGCAGGTCAGCTTTACATTAGATTTTCAGGCCAAACAAAAATGCACACTAAAATCTAAAGCATCTGTATTTATCATATTAAATACATTTAGGGTTCTGATCCTCTCCTTGCAGTCTTATGAAATGCACAACATATCAAGGCGTCTTTGGTGTTTTACTTTTTTTTACGAGTGTGTATGATGTCATTAAGATGGTGACACAGGACATGGATCATGTCACTAGTTAAAATTGCTTATTTCAAAATTTATAACAATGTTCTACTATTGTTCTTTGGATATTTTGATGGAAAAAATCTTACATGCTTGTACAAACTACTTATTTAAAATGAGACTACACAGTCCTAAAGTTTTAATTGTTTTATGGTCAATCAACTTAAATTTGTAAAAACAATTAAGTTAAACTTAACTGATTTGTGTTGGGGCAACAGGAAGGAATTATGTGGGACCCTGCATTTTTTTTACAATGTATTTTAAAAAAGGACATTTTCTTCCAAATGAGATTGTACTCATTCACATGAAGTTGAAACCAGTCAGCAACCAATTAGCTAATACTGTTAGCATAGTTATGTCATTTTTTTCAAGCTAGAAGCCCTTCCTTTAACCAAATAAATGTAACTGTTCAGCAACAGACCTTTTTTTCTGGAGATGGAGTGCTTATTGGCTTCATTTGCAGGTTGTTAGTTTTTTTTCTGTGTGATTGTGTTGGCATTTCATTCATGTGTTTGACAGATGTATGTGTGTTTCTCTGAAGGTGTAAGTTCTCTGGAGACCATGCTCGCACACCTCTTCTCACAGCTGTTTGTCATCAGTGTTCAGATCATCCTTCTGCTGATCTTCACCCTGCTGGTCTTCAACGTGAGTGTGTGTGTGTGTGTGTGTTTGTGTGTGTGTTTGTCCGCTGCTTGTTTATCTCTCATTAATACTTTAAATGTGTGTCTCAAGGTTCAAGATCTGTGTGTGAGTGTCTACAACATAAAATAGAGCTAATGTTGAATCTATGTCTGTAATGTTTATTGCTATTTATAAGTGCAAAGGTAATTACATTTTATGCTAAACATACACATCAAAAATCCTTCCCAAAAGCCACCCACAGCGTTTTCCTGCCATCGAGTCCACACTTGGGAGACATAATATCAGAGAGACCTACTGTGAGGTCTGCAGTAGTGGATTTACACAAGACCAAAGTAGTCTAAAGCCAAATCTGCCAAGTTAAAGAGCCAATCAGATTATCACATCTTAGGTTTTCGAAGGATTTACCAGAATGTTCTCTGTTTTCTTTGATAACTAAATAATTGAAAATTTCTGACTTTTTTTTCGAGCTGTCGTCTAAGTATTTTTTTTACTGATATTGAAAATTTTGAAGTTACTTTTTTATATTTTTCAATGAACTTTCTCATACTCACCAAAGCCACATTAACTTGAAAATGCAATAAAACAGTACAGTTGTGAAATATCACAATTTAAAAAAGATGTTTTATATTTCATTATTTTTAAAATCTAATTCACTCTTATGATGCCAAGGCTGATTTTTCAGAATCATTTTCTAAACAAATTAAATTATTAGAAAACAGTTCATTTCTTTTAATTAGCATGAACAGTTATTAACATGGAAGTTGTGCTGTTTAATAACTTTGTGAAAACCATAAAAGTTTTACTTCTCGGATTCTCTAATAAATAGCAAGTAAAAATAAATTATTTAAAATACAAAAATTTACTTTTCATTACAAAAGTTGTAATATATTGTAGATTAATACATTCCTGCTTAGGTATTAATTTAAATTAAATCTTTCCAATCCCAAACAATTGAATGGCAGTGTATACACTCCCTGACAAAAGTCTTGTCACTTGTCCACGTTTTAGGAACAACAAATAATAACTTGACTTCTAGTTGATCATTTGGTATCAGAAGTGGCTTATATGAAAGGCAAAGGACTCTAGATTACGCTCATTTCACCAAAATAAAATATGATCGTGCCTTGATTTTTAGTTATTTAATTAGGACAGTAAGGTCTGACTTTGCTTAGACAAAAGTCTTGTCACTTAACAGAAATAATGTACAGTATAGAATATAAAGTCATGTTGCAGTGGCAAAAGAATTAATATTGTGTATGACTCCCATGAGCTTGGAGGACTGCATCTATACATCTCTACAAAGACTCAAAGTCATCTGGAATGGCAAAGAAAGTGTTCTTGCAGCACTCCCAGAGTTCATCAAGATTCTTTGGACATATCGTCAATGGCTCCACCTTCATCTTACACCAGACATGCTCAATGATGTTAATGTCTGGTGACTGGGCTGGCCAATCCTGGAGCACCTTGACCTTCTTTGCTTTCAGGAACTTTGATGTGGAGGCTGAAGTATGAGAAGGAGCGCTATCGTGTTGAAGAATTTACCCTCTCCTATGGTTTGTAATGTAATGGGCAGCACAAATGTCTTGATACCTCAGGCTGTTGATGTTGCTATCCACTCTGCAGATCTCTCGCATGCCCTCATCCTGAATGTAACCCCAAACCATAATTTTACTTCACCAAACTTGACTGATTTCTGTGAGAATCTTGGGTCCATGTGGGTTCCAGTAGGTCTTCTGCAGTATTTGTGATGATTGGGATGCAGTTCAACAGATGATTCGTCAGAAAAATCTACCTTCTGCCACTTTTCCAAATGATCAAGTAGAAGTCAAGTTATTATTTGTTGCTCTTACAACATGGATTAATGACACGACTTTTGTCAGGTAGTGTATATGTATATCAATACCTAGACTGCATACATCCTTGAAATGCATTAAACGTCGTGCTCCTTCCAGATGTGTTGACCTTAGAGGTGGTCTCTGCTCACACTGATGTTCATAAGCATGTCAGGATGGAACAGGGTTTCATCAGGGGATTTCAGCTCTGTGAATTGTCACGAGCTCTGTACATTTAGGAAACAGCCCTGAGACTGAGCCATATAAATATTTTTATTCATAAATAATTGCTTCGCTGCTGGTGATTTGTTCTTGACCACCAGAGCAACAAAGGGATTGCTTTGGCAACAGGGCCGACTGTAGATTACAGATTCTATTTCTGTAATGCATTGACTTGCATTGACTGTGCTGCGTAATCAGACTTTAAGAGCTGTGAGCTTCACAAAACATACACTTCACACTTGCTTAAGGTTTCTGGACTTGTGTTATGCCAGCATGCCACGATGACAAGATCAGACTGAATCAGTCTAAAACAGCAACCTATTGTTAAATATAACACGTATGTATTGTTTTGGCAATATAATGCTAAAATGGTATATTTGACTGTATACAGCATAGAGATTGAAATATATCTTTACAGGAATTGGAGTTGGAAATGTGAGTACTATGAGTATGAGTACTACAGACTGAAACAAATCAACCAGATAATATTTTTCCATCACATTAATTTTATATAAAAACACAAGGTTTATTTTGATAACCTGTTTTATTCATTCTGTTAATTATAAGTAGGGCCACACGGAATCTGTGCGCGCAGAATTCCGCAGATTTCCGCAGATTTTTAGCCCATCATTGATTCTGTTTATTTACTGGTGTAAATGTTTGTACAATTATATTTATTCAGTTTTAAAATTAATTTCAGTAAAAATATTGACTAATATGAAAAAATTCATATGGTTTATTTACAATATAATTTGTAAAGTAATATTTTCTGTCTTTTAGAGGAGATTTTACATGAGAAACTTGCTTTGTTTACCAAATAAAGTGGCTCTAGTTTGATTTGCATTGTAAACATTAAATAAAAGTTAAAAAAGGTATTACTTTTTATTTCATATATTACATTTTTAGTTGGGCGCCACGGTGGCGCGTGAGTAGCACGTTCGCCTCACAGCAAGAAGGTCGCTGGTTCGATC
>CAIGQQ010029208.1:172096-210698 GCA_903798035.1 Danio albolineatus
TTACTAGTAGAGTAATAAATTATTTTGTCTTGTGCAACCTTCTCTCTCTTTCTCTCCCTGATAAAGTTAGGTGAACTGGGTAAAGGTGCTGGGAAAGGAGGTGGTGGTGGAGGTGCAGTGAGGCAGGCAGGAGGTGCATTCGGCAAGAAACAGGCCGCTGAGGAGGAGATGTACTTCAAGTGAGCGGTTTTGCTTGATCTTATTGTGATAATTATATAATTGCTCATACTTGATATCTGAGTCCCTCCCTTTCAGTGTTTGATTATTTTGAATTTAAGGCAATCTAAACTTTTACTTATTCTCTTCTTATATCACATTTATAGGAGAAAAGAGCAAGAACAGCTGTCTGCTCTGAGAAGACACCACCAGGAAGAGATTGACCATCACAAGAAGGAAATCGAGAGATTACAGCATGAGATCACCCGCCACGAGAGCAAAATCAAAAAGCTTAAACATGATGACTAAGGCATAGGACAGAAAATGCAACACATGAATTGTGAAACTGCTGAATATTTGTAATTGCTTTATTTACTTAACAGTGAACTCTGTGATCTCAATTATAAAAGCATGTTATAATAAATATATGAGCATATAACTGAAATAATACATTGTGTTTTAACGCAATGCAGTTTTTCTCCTTTTGACAATAAACAAGAAATTGTCACGAATGTAAAAGTGTGTCTTGGTATCAATAAGTTTGGTGAATAAAGTGAACTATTGTTTTGAGAGCTTATTATTAATATTTCTCAGCACTTTTCTTTGAGGTCTCCAACAACATTCACTTTTTAGATATGTCATCTGACCAGAAAACTTTCAGGTTTTGACACCAGTGAATCACCCAATAATGTATAAATATGATATATGTTAAAGCAGTGGTGCTCAACCCCGTTCCTGGAGATCTTCAAGTTCATCTCCAACCCTGATCAAACACACCTGAACCAACTAATTAGGACTTGAACAGCACTTGATAATCACAGACAGGTGTGTTTGATATGGGTTGCAACTGAAATCTGCAGGAAGGTAGATCTCCAGGAACAGGGTTGAGCACCCCTGTGTTTAAGTATGCAGTAATGCTGGGTCTCAGGGCCAGATTGAGAAGCACTGGTTTAGAAAATGTTCGAGACAACATTTTTATTATTATATTGGAATATTTCAAAGGCCTTGCAGCTCATTGGAGCTCCAGCTGATGGCAGTATACATAAATAACAAGCATTACAAACGTCCTCTGAAGAACAGCTAATTGCAACGTCATTTCCGATGACGCGTAAGCCCCGCCCTCGCCCCTGTCTTTTACGCCAGGCGGCCCCGCGTGTCTTTCTTTTCCCACATCATGGCGGACCGATTCAATAAGGTGCGTTTGAGTGGCACAATTTACATTCAAATATCTCGTGTTTCCTCACCGAGGGCATGTAGTATTTGGTGGTTTATATGTAGTTAACGTCAACCGCCGCTTTTTGTGTAGTTTGGATAATGTCCAAAACAGTAGAACTATATAATTTGGGAAAGAAACGTGTGTCTGATCACGCATGATGTCGGGCTGGACGTCGCAGGCCTGTTAGTGATCGTAACACTCGTGGTGCTGTAAAATCCGGAGTAGCGTTGATGTCCACGCTCAGGTATTCTACAAATTAACTGCTTATGTTTTAGGATGGCATTATAGCGTGTTAAGCGGTTATAGGCCTTTCACGACCAGCGGCGCAGATGGGCTTAAGATCTGCACCGGTGTTCGTTGCATGGCACGCATTGCTCTGTAGTGGGATATCACCAAAGTTGAATCTAGTTTTTTGGTGGCGTCTTAATATGCTAATATGACTTGTTTGAGTCTAACGTCAGATTTGCTTTTTGTCGGTGACGAGCTCGCAACCACAGTCAAGTATTCGAGTTTAACGACCATGAGAATACTTTACGTGCACTACCATCTGAGACAAAAAGCTGAAGTTTTGAGATAAACTTGAGTAAAGTATCCTGATTATCTAATCAACCTGGTTTTTATTTATTACCAGGTTCTGATCATTGATGGCCGAGGCCATCTACTCGGTCGTCTTGCCGCTATTGTGGCCAAGCAAGTGCTGTTGGGTGAGTTTATTCATTAAATGAAGATGGTAGTTATAAATGTTTATGCCAGTTTCTTTTTAGTAACGATTCCGCTTTCTTTACAGGCCACAAAATTGTGGTGGTAAGGTGTGAGGGTATCAACATCTCTGGAAACTTCTACCGCAACAAACGTAAGTTTGACCATCTTCAAGTGTGTCTTCTTTGGGGTGTGTTCACTTGTGTTGGTCCAGAGTCAAAAAGAATTTTTACATTTAGTCCTGATTAAAAATTCCATGTGTAATATGCGTTTTAAAGGCCAAACAATGAGTTGGATTTTTTTTATTACACTTGACATGTTTATATGTGTGATGAACTTTATAAAGAGGTAATGAAATGTGAAGGTGGCTAAATGGCATGAGGATTTCCTGCATATTCACAAAGATCTGCTGGAAGGAAGCTCATTAAGTGGTAACTAGTCTGTCCTCTTTATGGTCCCACTTCGTGACTGAATGTCTTTGTTTGCCTCCATTTATATTTGTGTAATGTTTATTTGTTTGTGAACTAACTCATTTAAGTTTTGTGTGTGTACAAGCCAATGTTTGGATGGCAAAAAACTAAAATCACTTGTGTTTTAATTGGACCAAAACTGTTGAATGTGAACATGCCCCAAATCACTTTGAGAAATGTGATGCCTAATTGCAACGTTTCAAACAATGATGAACTCCTTTATCCCGAATCTGAGCCAAGTTTGCTGATACCAATCTACGGATCTGACTACTGAGTTTGAGTTGGATCATTTGTAATCAGTGAAGTCCTTTTGATTATTTGAAACTAATTGGGATGTTGTTTGTGTAGTGAAGTACTTGGCTTTCCTCCGCAAGAGAATGAACACCAACCCTTCCCGTGGACCATATCACTTCAGAGCCCCCAGCAGAATCTTCTGGAGGACTGTAAGAGGTGAGAGCTGTCTGTTTTAAAGCATGCGATTGGCTACTTTTCAAACAATGATGAACCCCTTTATCCCGAATCTGAGTCCAGTTTGCTGATACCAATCTACGGATCTGACTACTGAGTTTGAATGTCAATGATTGTCTGTTCAGTTGTACCTTCACACTGAATGAGTGGCTGATGTGTTATTTCCCCTCCTTTACCAGGTATGCTTCCACACAAAACCAAGAGGGGTCAGGCTGCTTTGGACAGGCTGAAGGTGTTTGACGGCATCCCTCCACCTTATGACAAGGTTGGTTTATTTTTTATTTTTTTCCCTCATTTTACTGATTTGTCAATGATGACACTTATCTGCCTTGTTTGAGTATAAACTGAGAATACACCAAATAAACTGAGACATTTTCACTGCTTAAGTTAGCAATTGGTCTGTCTTTTGGATTCTAATCTATGAATGTGTTCCACAGAGAAAGCGCATGGTCGTCCCAGCTGCTCTCAAGATTGTGCGTCTGAAACCCACACGCAAAGTGAGTCTTCTTGCCCCTCCCCTTCATTTCTTAATTTAAGCTTTCAATATGGTCTGTAGTTTGCTTTTTGTCAGTGATGTTTTTCCACAGTAAGTATGAGTTTAACGACCATGAGTCCACTTCATGCACTACCAGCTGAGACAAAAAGCCATAAATTTAAGCCATTTTTGTTTTATAAGGTCCAGAAAGTTTGGAGGGCCAATGTAGACTTCTCTAATCCTTTTTTTTTTGTTTTAGTGCTGCTTGTTTCCCCATTGTAAATTTTTTTTTTCTTTTTTTTTTTCTTGTCTTTCACTAGTTTGCCCTGCTTGGACGATTGGCACATGAAGTTGGCTGGAAGTACCAGGCCATCACCGCCACACTGGAGGAGAAGAGAAAGGAAAAGGCCAAGCTGCGCTATTCCAAGAAGAAGGTCGAGATGAAGCTGACCAAGCAGGCTGAAAAGAACGTTGAGAGCAAGATCGCAGTATATACTGATGTTCTTAAGAAATACGGTGTTCTGGTTTGAGCTGTCCCTGCAGCTTGTCAAAATAAATGTTTATAAAAACTGGTCTTAAGTGGTTTTTTTTAAAAAATTTCCCTTGCGCTAAGAATCGATTCACTTCCAATGGCATAATTGATTTTAACACTGGTTAAGTGATAGTGGCTCTGTTCTAATGAGAGATGTTTGAGCAGTTGTCTTCTAAAACAGGCTGGAAAGACTAATGGTTTGCTGGGAAACAAACATTTTAATTGGGTGCGTTTCTAGGAAGTGTCAGACAGGCATTTGTTTTACACAAAGCTAAATGTAGTACAGGGGTGCTCAACCCTGTTTCTGGAGAGCCACCCTATTGCAGATTTCAGTTGCAACCCATATCGAACATGCCTGAACCAATTAGGACCTGAACAGCACAGGCAGGTGTGTTTGATATGGGTTGCAACTGAAATCTGCAGGAGGGTGGCTCTCCAGGAACAGGGTTGAGCACCCTTGGAGTAGTACAAGTAAATCTGTCCCTTACTATATATTTTGATGTCTTGTGACCTAAGGTCTGACGAATTTGTGAAACATGAGATGGATTAAGTATATTGAATAAGTGTTTTTATTTTATTTATATATATATATATATATATAAATAATCTAACGACTGTTCACATAAACTAAAATTTAATCTATGTCTGAAACCGCGTTAACGTTGGATCTCGTTACTGCGTTGGGTCTTTTATTTTGACAGCAGACCAAGTCGTGAATTCACGTGACAGACTTTCAGTATCAAACATGGCTTTCATTACAGAAGAACAGTTCACTGCTTTGCAACTGCTGTTAAAGGTAATGTAGCGTTACTTGTTTTGTAAACCGGTCTTTCAGTTGGCTAGACATAACTGTCTTGTATTCTGCAACCTTTTACTTTGATTCAGGCTCCGTCTAAAGATGCAGTTCGGCAGATCTGTACAGAGAGTTTCCCAGCCGGAGCCTTCAAGAGTCAATCCGTAGTGGAGAAAACTGCTAATGCTCTCTCTGTGTCTCACAATGAAGCGGTCCAGGTGGGTTCAAGCCTTTACATGCATTAATTCTTCCGGCTAATGTGTTTCATGATGCTTACAAATGTAATTGACGGAACATATAAACAGAAAATGGTCAGCACAGTAGTAATAAAACTTGACTCCTGTAATGATAATTTGGTCTTTAATTCGTGTGATAGAAGTAAAAGATAATACGGTAATAGTGTATATTAATTTGTTTTAAATTGCATTTGTTATTTATTTTATTTATTGTGTGACTACTAGCATGTTGTCATGATTTATAGAAATAAAAATTGACTATTGCAAATATGTTCTGGTAAAACTTTTAATCTAACCTTTAATGCATTTGTAAAATACATTAGCAACTCTATTCGTCCTTCACAAGATTATTACAATTTTTTTTTTTTACAAATGTTCCAATTAAATTGAAAATACTCTAAAAGGCTTAATGTAGTTTTAAAAATAATTTAGGTAATTTTGGTCTTAAAATACTACTTTATAAATCCATTGAGCCATACAGCGAAGCCATGTAATGTTTCTAATGTTCCTCAGGTTAAACGGGTTCAGTGTCAAGAGAGATAAATTTTAATGTTGTGTTGTTTTTTTGTTTTATGTTTTTATATCCATCAACAGTTGCTGACTGCATTTCACATGCTTTCACATCATATCGTATATCATAACTTAACATCTCCGGAGCAGATCCTGTCAGTTTTCCCAGAATCATTCCACTCAAACCTAAAGAACTTGATCACCAAAATTCTCTTGGAGAACAGGTAGATACCTCTTCAAGCCATCTTTCAGATTATTAAAGATGTATTAATATACTCTGTGTGTAACCCTTTTCCTGTTGTGATTTTCTTTTCTTAGTGCCAAATGGAGAAACGAAGCTTTGACAAATCAAAGTGAGATGAATGCAGTTTTTATTGTATTACAAAATAAACGTGTTGCTTAATGTTTCGGATTCATTATGAATCCATTCTGAAGAAAAGACGTGTGTTTTAATAGTTTCGCTGCCAAAGCTGATGGATATGGAGTGGCGAGTGGACATGAAAACTGCGTCAGACTCCTTGAGTCGTATGGCTGTGCCAACCTGCCTCTTACAAATGAAAGTAAGCTGTGGATATTTTCAGTGCTGTTATTTATATTTACATTTATGTCAAATTAAATGCTATTATTTATCATAAGAATATGATTTTGAGTTAAAACTTAATCCAATATGCTGTAGTCAGATTTGCCTTTAATAATCCCTCCAAAAACAATAAACGACAATATAGAACATAATATAGTAGTTAGATTCGAGTTAGAAAATCTTAGTAATTTTTATATGAATATGTCAATAATTATATTAATAAATTATATTATAAATTTACTCATTGTGTTATGCACTTTAAGTCTGTACTCCTGCACCTTTTATTATATTAGTAATAGTTGCATTGAGCTAACTAGTCATTTAACCTCATTTAGGTAGGTAAGTTTATTTGTCCCCTTTGGGAAATTCATTTGTGGCATTATGAAAAGGCATCACACCAACCAACAGGGCAAAGACAACATTTTCACATACAACTTTATATATAATAAAAATAAATAGAAATAAAAAATAAATAAAATAATTATTAAGAAATTGGATAAAACACAATAAACAGCCCAACTGACTTAAAACTACTTAAGATTATTGATCAATCTTATTGCAAGTGAAATGAAGAACTGATTGGGTGAGCCATAAAAATTCTTGCCTTTGACAACTCTGTCTTTGTTCTTGGTACTTCTGTTCTTGGTACTTAAATCCCCACCAGTTGGTGAGTATTCTCCTTAAACTTTTTTTTTTTTTACTATTTTTTAACATACCAGGAAATAATGCTCAAAGTTAATATATTTTCAATAAAAGCAGAATAAAATATAACAAACAGTACATTGCTGACCCAAAGGGACCTTTTTTACCTTACACTATGTCTCATAAAGTTCTATATACATATATTTTTTAATACATTTGTGTTATTTATACTCTTGTTATTTGTCCTTCTGGTTAGATGCAACTGCATTTCATTGGCTCTGTACTGTACTTTGCACAATGACAATAAAGTTGAATCTAATCTAATAAAATAGATTTAGAGCATTTTTATAAGACTAGAAACTGAGTAGAGTATGTGTTAAAATAACTGTTTGTGTTTGTAGCTCCAGGATACTCCGCGTGTTAGTGGTGGTCCCAGTGAGTCTACAGTAACAATGGAGCTGAGTAAAGAAACGCTGGACACCATGATAGATGGTTTGGGTCGAATCAGGGATCAGCTCTCTGCAGTGGCAAGGAAGTAGAGCAGAACGAGAGACTCCTCGCCTACACCTGCCTGTGGACATTCAAATGGAGAATGGTGGAGCCTGGAAGGATTGCGCATATGTAAAAAGAAAAGACATTAAACGTGAACTTAGCAGATTCAATTTGTGAAATAGTTTGATCTTGTTTTGTGTTTTATTTCATGGTTTTAACTTTTTGTGAAAGTTGTTTCTAACTAATGTTTTCCATTTTATACTGTTTTGTTGTTGTGATCAATTTTCACAGCAACAAACTGAACATAATCTTTAGCAGGTTTGCATGTCTAATAAATTGCAATTTTCTCAGTTAAGTGGATTTGCATACCTTTTCAGCTCACCACTGGCAATAAATCGTGTTTTTAAAAAGTTAAAATAGCTGCTCTAGCAGTTAGTAAATGTCTTTTTCCAGTGTGATCATTTTAGGCATGGCCATGAGAGGCGCTGTAAACTTACAAATCTTTCATGACGCTTTTAAATATTTCAAAGTAAAAGTGTTAGCCACTTTGAGAAATATCGCAAAGCTCTTTTTGCAAAATTGTTTGTGAAATAAAATAATAATAATAATTTATATAATATTTGACGCAATATACAAGTAGAACTAGATGAACAAAGTGTTATAATTATCTATGTTTCCGTAAAAAATACAGAAATTTGAATGGTGTAAAGAGAATTTGTCAAATAATATTTATAAGGTTACAAGAAAACATGTCTAAAACAAAAACTCGATAAGGCACTTCTGAACATTTGTCTTCATATGCTCGATTTATCTGGCCGCAGGGGGTTTAATTTTGAAAGGCGGATGAACCCGGAAGAGAATAGTGTTTACAGATGCTGGCTGAATTTGAGATCATTCATAATAAAAATGATTTGTAAAGCAGCTGCGGAGAAAATGAGACAGTTGTACTGTACGGCAGGCGCGGGCATGGAGGAGCTGCTGGCCGAGGAGGTGCGACAGAAACTCTGCGCTTCTCAAGTCAGTTTATCACATTTTATTTCATTAAGATTTTTAACTCTTTTTGTGCACAAATAACTATATACAGCTCTGTGAAACTGGAACTGACATTCAACAAACGTTAATTGTTAATTTGTTCAGCAAATATAGTTCATTTAAAACGATAAACGATTGTTTATTATCAATCGACATGTATCTGCTTTTAGCAAGTAATCTGTTCAGTCAACATTCAACCTTTTTATAGTGTTTTTGCTGTGTTTGTGTCAGGTGGAGCAGATTCCTGGCAGAGTTTTCTTCAGCACCAATGCTGAACTAGAAACCCTGACTCAACTCAAATCTGCAGAGAGGCTGTTTCTCCTCCTGCACAAAGCTGAACCCATTGCACTTCCCAACAACCCAGGTATGTATGAAGGACAATTTAGTATTTAGATTAGTTGAGAACATGGTATCATAAAGAGCAAATTAACGCACTGCATGACAACATTTATTCCATGTCCAAAGCTTTGCTCTGGAAAACACTCAAATTTGATTGACCTTAACATGTACAGTGCCTATAAAGGGTTAGTTTATCCAATAATTTATATTCTGTTATTAATTACTCAACCTTATGTAATTTCAGTCTCCTGCGACCTTTATTCATCTTCGTAATGCAAATTATGATATTTTAGACAAAATCTGAATGCTCTCTCATCCTCCATAGACAGCAGTGGTCGCGAAAAGGTTTGGAAAATGAAGCAAAAAATTGTCTAAACATTCAATGTGACTTCAGTGGTTCTGTAATCTTGAGGCTCCAAGAACAATTTTTTGCACCAAAAAACTGCAAAAACCTTTGTTCGCCAATGTCTGTGATGTCAGATCAGACATATACGTTATGCTGCCAACTCTAATGGGAGTACCTCATACTATCCTTAGTAAACCAACCAACCGATCAATCGAAATCTATTTATGAAGCTCTTTAAAACACCCAAAGGCCTGAACAGTACATCAAAACTCAAAAAGGACATTAAATGCAAATAATTTAAAATGCACACGCACACTGACAAGGCCATAGGTTTGCTCTTGACATTGGTGGGGACGGGTAAACCCCCGTTGTGTTTTATACACTGCTATTAATTATATACTCCACCAAAATTATATAATATTAATGCTATCAAAATATATTATTAATTCCTCTCTTCATACAATTTATTAAGTTAAATAGTGTAATGTTAAAAGAATGTTTAAAAACTGATAAAGAGAGAGTTTAATAAAGACTTCCATTTATTTTCGCCATAGTGCAAATGGAAGCATGTCTCATATCAGTATTAATAAAAGATGGAGCACAGGCTGTAGTTTTTCTGACAAATTGTTTTAACTGAAATTCGACTTGCTTTTCTGAGAGATTAGGAGGGATCATATAATTTTACGCTTAGCTGATTATTCTGCTGTTAGTTTCCAGGGCATATTATTCAGAGTATATCAGTCTGCTATAACGTAAGACTGTTGGTTGAAGTGGGGGAAAACATGAGTATTAAGGAGCATTATCATGATGGACTCGTTCAGTAGCGAACTTGAGTTTATGTGACTTACACTTTTCATTGAAAAAAGCTCCTTATGTCCACCTTTTTTGCTGCTGCCATCCTCACATGTGTGTGCCACACACCACACACAGCTTATTCTTGCACGGGAAATTCACCTGCTGTTTTAGCGCTGCTTGTATCAGAAAGCAGCCACAGCCTCTCATATGACAGCAGGGAAAGGCACAGCCAATCACAATCTTCATATGTTTTAAGAGCAGTACGACTCTATGAGAGAGCGTGATGTAACCCTTACTGCATGTTTAGGTTAATATTGACGGCGCAATTATTAAAAGTGAATTAAATTATTGGTAGGGGCATTTAAATAGTTAGTGGATACTGTTGCGGATGCGTCCCCTTCGATCATGCTAAATCGAGGCCCTTGCACACTGATGACCTAAAGTGTGAGAGAGAAGATTTAGGTGAACACATGTCATATTAACAGTTTTTTTTTTGGCAAACATTTTTTTTTTTGTTGAGCTTTGTATGATTACAGTTGATTCTCTAAAGTTACATGTAATGTTTTATGTATTACCATGCTTCATTTTCTGACCATCTTAGGACCATTGCTGTATATAGAGGATGAGAGAGCTCTCAGATTTTATCTAAAATATCTTAATTTATGTTCCAATGATTGACAAAGGTCTCTGGAGATTAAAGTGGCATGGGGTGAGCAATTAATGACATAAATAAAATGTTTGTGTGAACTAACCCTTTCAACCTAGTTTTATTTCTGCTAATGAAATCACATTTCAGCTCTGGTAAGCTTTTAGTTATTTCATTTGAAAAAGAAAAAGCAATGTACCACCTTGTACTACATTGTGTTTAACTCTTCACTGGTTGTATTTTAATAGGAAAGGCAGACGCTGTTATAAAGCAGAGAGTTGTGGGAGATCCAGAGATTTGGAAACAGACTCTCGAATCCTGGACTGCCCTTCAGGAAGAGCTGGAGTGCAGACGGCATCAAGGACACAAGAGAAAGAGAGAGGAAGATGAGGAGGAGAGTGTGACTGAAGCTGATGGATCCAAACACACTGTTTCCTCCAGCACACACTTAGATGAGAGACAAAAGGAAGTGGGAAAAGATTCCCGTCAGCACACACCGTCCTTCAGAGTGAGCTGCCGCTGTAGTGGAGTCATCGCCCGCTCTAATAACTCTCAGGTACATTATAACTTGTTTTATATACCAGTTTTTTTGTACGTATACATGTACACAACAACTCTAAATTGCAAAATGTATTTTTGCCCTCAAAACACTTTCAAAATCTGTATCCGGTATTGTTATTCACATATCCGTTTGGATATTTGGTATATAACAATGCTTTTACTATGTTGATATAGCATTTATCCATTGTAATTAAATAAAGAATCATGAAACCCTTTAAAATATGATATTATACATATGGTATAAATAAATCTATTAAATAATAATATTAATAATGTGAGTGATTGGAAATAAAATATTGAAGTTTATTTAAATTCTGTAATCATTCTAAATACACAAATCCTGCATATTTATTTCGCAGAGAAAAAAAACAAGAGCAAAGCAAAATGATCTTAAAAACAAAACTTTTAATATATTCTTATTTTTAAATAGTTATCTGATGGAAGATTTTTGTAGAAAAATCTCATAATAATAATAATAATA
This sequence comes from Danio albolineatus, assembly GCA_903798035.1. Classification (NCBI taxonomy): domain Eukaryota; kingdom Metazoa; phylum Chordata; class Actinopteri; order Cypriniformes; family Danionidae; genus Danio; species Danio albolineatus. The sequence continues at coordinate 183,566 of CAIGQQ010029208.1, forward strand.
ATAATAATAATAATAATAACAATAATAAAGTGTATTCAGGCAGTTAATGCATTTGCAAATGTTTGCCCCATACTAAAAACCTTGAATTTTAATAGGAATTATATATTTCTTCCAGGTCAAGACATACCCTAAGTATTAAATGTAGTAATAAACAGTCTATGTATTATATTTAATTATGAAACAAACTTTACTTAGAATACAGAATAGCGAGTTGTAATACAGATATTAATGTTTGTAATTCAGACGTGTAATTACAACATAAATGAAACTGAAGAATTTTCCAAAGTTGGACATGGCTGTAAAAGTTCTTATAAACATTAGCTTTTGTTTGTTGTGTTTGTGTTTAGAGACTGAGTCGTATCATTGGTCTGGCTATCAAAGAACAGCTTGGTTGGAAGGTGGACTTGAGAGAGCCTGTTCTTGAGGTAAATACACTCACATAATAGATCCAATAGAAGAGTTAAAATGTTCATTCATGTAAACAGATGCTATATATTCACTAATGTATTTTGTAATTTTGTCTTTTTGCACAACCAGGTCAATGTGTATTTAAGTGATGACCATTGCATTGTAGGCATCCCGCTTTTGAAGTAAGAAACTATCAAGAGATAAGACTTTAAAGGCTTTCAGATTTATTTCTAAATTTGCGTGTATTTTTCAGGCATCCTCTGGCCAGTCGATCTTATATGAAACACAACGGGTTGCGTTCTACCATAGCTTGGGCCATGACCTCTCTTTGCCCTAAACAGGTGAGGACTGGAGTAACCTTCAAAAAGTCAAATACACACACACAAATGCACAATACAAGCATTAGATTAGCGGCAGAAAACAGTATCTCCAGTTCTTGGAAATAAAAATGTGGAAAAATATATGCTGGGAACTGAAAAGAAAAAGCAATAGTTGACATTACACTTCGGTTACATAAGAACACGTTTAATGACTATAGAAAATCATCATTCCCCTTTTAATCCTTTAATCCTTTGAAATAATTGCTTTATTAGTCATACTGCCTGAAATCATATGACATTCCAAATAATTTATCAGCCTTTGAAATGTTTTCGTAGCCTTCTCCTAACCTGTGCCTTTCTGCAACTTTATCCCAAAGGTCTTTTGAAAGCAGGGAGTTTTCACACGCTATGAGGAGTTTCTATAGGAACTGTATATTACCATTAAAGTATTTTGGGTTGATAAGATTTGTAGAGGCCCCCCAATTTGTAATATGCAGCCTTTTCTTCAATTTAAAATTATAAATGTCTTAACTTTAAGTGTCACTATAACTTTAATGACTCCTTGCTGTAAAGAAGTGTTGTTATATAGTATTGAAAACAAAAATATTTCCAAACCTTTATCTGTTACTGTAAAAATAATGCATGCTTCCTAAATAAAATTAGCAATGCCTGGACTTAAAATTGAACCCCTAACTTTTGAACCCCTAACAGCAGTGCATTTCGAACTCTTGAGTTATCATACATGTTTGTTTACATCTGTATCATGTTAGTATTACACGTAATAGATTGTATTATGTGATATAGTATATAGTTATTTATCAAAGTACTAAAGTATACTGTCAACACAATGTGTTTTTGTCTTAATAGATTGTTTGCTGTTTTCTGACCCTCTCCACAGCTCAACAATTGTGTGATTTTAGACCCAATGTGTGGAGTTGGTGCTGTGTTGTTGGAAGCAGCTCAGGAGTGTTCTGTACGTTTAAACACACACATACTCGCACAAACACACTATGATTACCACTTGCTGCTCCACACACACACACACACACACACTCTAACTGTGCACGTTGTGTGTGGGTTCAGAATGCTGTATTTCTAGGCATGGATACAGACGGGTCTCAGTTACAGAAAGCTGCAGAGAATGTGAAAGCATCTGGAATGGAAGGAAGAGTGCAGTTACTTCAGTCTTCTGCCATGGGTTTGTACAAACTGCCTCCACTCTCACTGTCCCAGACCCTTTTTAGAATACATCAAGTATTAAAATTCATCCCGTGTGATCCATGTGTTTTGTGAACAAGTCAGGAATGTGTGTATTTGTTAAAGGACTCCTATTATGCCCTTCTTTGCTACATAGAAGTCTCAAATGTCTATAGAATGTGTTTGTGAAGTTTCTACACAAAATCCCTCACTGATCATTTATTCCTCGTTTCCACTGAGCGGTACATTATGCAGGGTTCATACGGACATGAAAAACCTGGAAAAGTCATGGAATTTTGACATGACATTTTCCAGGCCTGGAAAACATTTTGGAAAAACTGAAAAACCCACAAAGTTTTGGAAAAGTCATGGAAATTAGTTGAACAAATGTCTGCATACTTAAATACAGGTTAGTTGTCTTTACTTCTGTCTGTCCATGGTCAAACACATGCTCTCACATTATCAGTCCTGTGTGAACATTATCTAGATACATTTACATAGATATAAAGATTAATTTAAACTAAACAGATTGTTGCATGTTTTATGGTATGCTGTAATAACTTTGAACATGCATCGGCTTTCCTATTATTTAACATGTATACATAGACATTACATGAAACATTAGGTCATGAAAATGTACTTGAAAGTCCTGGAAAAGTCATTGAATTTTCAGAGTAAAAATGTGTTGGAACCCTGTATATGGTCCAGTTCAGTAGGAGTCGGTATGGGTCGTCCTGATGAGGCTTTTGTTTTCACTGCCAATAGTACCCTTACATTGTAGGCAAGGTGTGTGCCAGAAAGTTGCACTCAATGTCATTCTCGCTCAAACAATAAAGCTATATAGGCCTTGTGCATGTCATTACTTTTGCACACTCACATCTATTATTTCAGTGTTTCTCAACCACGTTCCTGGAGGACCACCAATTCTGCATGTTTTGGGTGTCTCCTTTGTCTGTGCCACCCATTATAGGTCTTTAAGTCTCTGCTAATGAGCTGATGATGTGAATCAGGAGTGGTCCCCCAGAAATGTGGTTGAGAAATACTCCATTATTTCAAATGCAGAGAGAAAGCGGGACCCCTCGAACTTTACACATGTTTAAACATGACATGAAAAGCCCCATAAACAACAATAAAGGACAAAACCGCAGATACTGTTCTTGCTTCTTGGCCTGTGGTTTGTCACAAGAAGATGACTAGCTTTGTTTGAGCATGGTTTCTTGCTGTGCGTCAGCATTATATTATTATGGTGTCATGTTCGGCTGTGTATTTAAAAATGGCATTTCCCTTGTCTTGTTGCTAGTAAGCATGGGACAATAACCGTTTTCAAGGTATACCGTTCCTAAGGTTTGTGTAAGATTTTTTATTTACTTATTATATAATATTATATTTTTAAAATAATATTTTAAATGTCTCTCAAAATAAAATATATTGTGTTCAAAGGGGAAAAAGTTTTAGTTTTTTAGCCAGACATTTAAAAAGAATATATTTAAGAGCAGTAAACACAATACCGTCATACCGTGAAACTGTGATATTTTTATCCAAGGTTATTATACCGTCAGAATCTTATACCGGCCCATGCCTAGTTGCTAGTGACAATTGCTTGTAAACAAATCAACATTCAGCAGGGAATCTAGCTCCATCCTTTTGGTACTTTAATGTATTGTTATGCTAGGTACGCTTACAAAGGGTTCCAAAAAGTTGTATTGTATGGTTCGCTATATTGGTACTTTTGACAGTGGAAACGGAAATAAATGCGGATCATACTGTACCATACTGAATACTGACACTTAGTGGAATTATAATTACTATGCTGCAAACGCCATTTGTTCGTGAGTATCCCTTTAAATGCATATGAGCTGTGTGTGCCCCCTTTCCATGCTTTTACAGCATGTGCATTGGATACTCTGGCAACAACAAACCAACAATCTAGATTCTACATGCATTTTAAGATATTTTCATTAAGATTTTTGTGTCCCTCAGAGATCCCTCTTGCCGACGGGGCGGTTGATGCCGTGCTGTGTGATGTTCCCTTTGGCAGGAAGTTCAGTTGTTGCTCTGACATGACAACTGCTCTGCCGCTCTTACTGAGAGAGATGGAGAGGTAAATGATATCAGCATCTATTTATCTGTTATCTACAAATATCTCAGTTTTTGGGCTGTGCTTGTATAGTTAACGTCTTTTTCTTTCTGCAGGGTACTTTGTGTTGGTGGACATCTTGTTTTGTTACTGAGTTTGCAGCTTTCTGCTCAGCTTAAGAAGATCATTTGCACACCCGATCAGGAACAACACCAGTCTTTAGACACAAACAGTGCTCACGCTGAGCCTTCAAACGCACACAAAGAAAGCACAGAAACTCATAAAACCTTATTAATCAGCTCTTTACAATCACAGAAGAAACACAGGGTCAGTCTTGGCAGCACAGATGCATTTATACACACGTACACTAAAACTCAAACACACTCACACTGAAACAAGCTCACACTGATATGAATATGTGGACAATCAGAAAATGGATATTAAAACATTAGGAAAATAAAATCTATTTAAATGATCTTTATATTGTCTTTATTAAAGAAGTAGTTCACCCAAAATGGAAATTTCCTCACCATTAACTCACACTCTTGTGATTGTTAACATTTATGGATTTCTTTACGTCTGTTGAGCATATAATACAAGATATTCTGAAGAATTCAGCCTTTCACTTTACTGTAGCTTCTTTTGTGTTCAACAGAAGAAAGAAACTCAAACAGGTTTGGAACAAGTGGAGGGTTAGTAATGATGACTAATAGTGTCTTCTCGTTGAAGCTTTTGTGGTGTATAATTGTTACATAATTGGCTCTTTCACAGTATGTTTTTCAAATAATATGTATTTAATTATTGCAACTTTATATGTCAACGTAACATTTCCCAACACGAATAGAAAATTTCTAGTCATAACTAGTAGTTAGAGATTACTATTTTGATCTGTTACGATAACTGTTACGATCTTTACTATTATTAGCCTTTATTTATTATTATTTAAAATTATATTAATATTATTTATTTACGATTGGCTAAATATATCTGATTATATGGAATTAGCTCTCATTTTCATATTTTGTTTTTCTTTCTGTTTTATATGAAATAATTTTGACATGTGCTTTTTTTATTATTTGTTTTTAAGCTTGAGGTTGTATGTGTAGTCCTTTCATTTCTTCAATGTATACTTAATTAACTTAAGACATCTGAAAAAATGTAGTATTAAGTTTTTATGTGTAATTAGTTTAAGGTAATTATGTCAGCTTCACTTTTAGTGACCAAATTATCCACTTATTTTGCCCCCTGAATAATAACAGCTTAAATATATTATAATTTAGAAGCTGTTGTGTTTTAAACATGTTTTGTTTAAAAACAAAGTTTGTTCGTGCTGTCTTTCTTTTTGAAAATGTAGCTGTTTTATATATTAAAATGAAAGTGATTAATTGTAAGCGTGGTTGAAGTTTCCCAGCTTCTTTCTGCTTCCTTATGTACATTTCTATCCATCCTCAGTGCTTGTCAGTCAGATGTACTGCGCATGTCCACAGGAGGCCATGTTGTTGTAGTTCGGTGGGTCTGGACCGTCATATCCCATCGTTACTGTATGTGTCTGCGATCATCAGCCCCCTCCCGTTTTTGACATCGGGAAAACGTAAATAAACCGGAGGGCGCAAACGGTGACTCGCACGATGAATTTAAGCTTGGATCTATCGCGCAGAAACCCACAGGAGGACTTTGAGCTGATCCAGAGGATCGGGAGCGGAACCTATGGGGATGTATACAAGGTAGAGATCAACTGGGTATCAGAACCTAGCAAGCTACATACCAAGACTGCATATTTGTACACCACAGACGCTTTCCAAAAGGACAGTTTGCGCCTGTGGTGCCCGAAAATGCTGTCTACTTAGGCAGCTCACTAGGGATTAAGACACAGCCACTTAACTGACCAATGAACCAGTGTGTACGAGAGACAACAGATGTGTGTTTACATCGGACCGCAGTGTATTTGTGTTTTGTAGCAATTCTGCGGCTAGGATGTGGTGTAATATCCTGAAAGGCTTTAGAGATCTTTGTTTGCATAATGCACAAGGCCTAGCAAGTCTATTTTACCAGAGAGAGCCGGTGCAAAGCTGTCAAATTCACATCTTTCGTATTTTTATGTGACATAAACAAAGACGAGAGTAGACCAATTTACTGCAGCGAGAGAGTGCAGTGGCAGATGGTCACTACTGAGGGCTGTAGCAAGGTGTTTGGGATCTAAGGGGGAGGGCAAGTGCAGTCATGTTCATAAGAAACCTTAAATGTGCTCTGACTTCCTCTGGTGACAGGAAGTGGCTGAACTTTAAACTGCGAGTGTGTCTGTGTGAGTGTGCTTGCCCACAACTATGTCCATCCTGTTTGTTCGTAATTGTTCCCTCTTCCTGGGGTTTTACAGTGTGCGTGGGTTTGAGTGTGTGTTGGGTGTATGCCATGTAATACACGCACGTTTACTCAATCAGAGCCTTGTTGCTTGAGTGGGTTAATCGGACATGCTTAAAATTCAGGAGCAGAAAAACTAAACCACCAAGTCAAATGTTTTTCTGTCGACTCCACAGAGAGCAGATCTGAAACTGGGCCCCAGCTTTACCCGGCGGTGTGAAAATATGAGCCTTCCACAAATTCACTGGGCAACATTTACCTGTAGCTATAGTAGTCACTAATAAAATCTGGCGGATTATTGTAATGTAGCAAATTAGATTGCTTGCTTGCATGCGTTCCTCCGGCTTCGATTTCTCAATTACCATTTAATAAAGTAGAAACAGCCCTGAGCTTATTTATAACAGGACAGTGAAATGCCTCACTGTGATCAGAGAGGCACTGTGCGAGTGTGTGTGTGTGTGTGTGCGCATGTGAAAGTTATTTGATGTTCTCCTTGTCCTACTTTTGACAGCCATCACAGCGCTCTGAACATCAATACACATTTTCCCAGCTGCCTCTGTTTCCTATGACTTGGAATGCTGAATGAAATTCCTTGCGAAACTGCGATAAAGTGTTGGAAAATCTCTCTCGTTCCCTTTGTGTCTCTCTGGTGACATCATCCTCACTTCTGTTTGGCAGACAGATGTCTCTCAGTTCAGTTTTATAGATGAGGCCTTTGTGAGTGTGTTTGTGTGTTAAATTGTGGGAGAACATGCAAATACTGTGGGAGCGTGTTCTAGAAAATCCTGAAAAGTATTTTTGAATTGATATCCAGAGCCCTGGGAAAAATTGAGTGACAGCTTCAAATTTATTATCAGTTGTGTGGCAGTAGAAGGTACGCGTTTTAGGGTAAAATGTCAAAACATGTCTTCAAATTTCACATAAGATATGATCATTTAGAGCAGGGGTGTCCTGCAAAGTTTAGTTCCAACCCCAATCAGACACCTGGGCTAGCTAATCATCTCTTACTAGGCTTTCTGGAAACATTCGTGCAGGTGTGTTGAAGCAAGTTGGAGCTAAAATCTGCAGGACACCGGCTTTCCATGACTGAGTTTGGGCATCCCTGATTTAGATCATCGGTTGGCTGAAAAAAAGCTGAACTTTCAGCATTATTACTACATTACAAATTATTAGTTGATGCACATTTCTTAATGTTGTCGTTGTTAAAAACTGCCTAATATTGAATACATTTATTTGATATAGAAATCGTTTTAAATCCTCGATTAAAATCCTGTGAATCTTTCATTCTTCAGTCTTTCTGAATAAAATTTTACTGTTACTGACCCCAAAACGTCTGTACAATGTTGTAAATCAGTATTTCTCAACCACGTTCCTGGAGGGTCACCAGCTCTGTGCATTTTCCATTTGTCTTTAACCAAAAACACCTGATTTTGATCATCAGATCATTATTAGAGACTGATAGACCTGTTATGGTGTGACAGAAAAAGGAGACATCCAAAACATGCAGTGTTGGTGCTCCTCCAGGAACGTGGTTGAGAAACACTTGTGTAAATATCTGTGTATAATTTAAAGCTCACAAAAAAGTTTGTGAAATTAACATTAACCAATATCCTTAAAAGGTTAACCAATAAGCAAAAGAACCCTTTTATTTACGAGTCAGCAAATCAAACCTTATTTCAGTCTCATTTGCTGTCATTAAATGTATAGTTCATCATGCAGCTTTATAACGTTTCAGAAGTTTCTTTCATCTGTTGAACACAAAAGAAGCTATCTTGAAGAATGCTGGTGGCTGGGACTCATTGACTTCCTTAGAAGAAAACAAATCTTAGGAAGTCGGTAGGTTCTAGCAACCAGCATTTTCCAGAATATGGAAATGAAGGTTTCGAACGTGAAGGATGAGTTAATGATGACAGACTTTTCATTTTTGTGTGAACTATCCCTTTAAAGCAGCATAAGCCTCTTAAAATCCCACACTGGTCAAATACTGTCCTATATTTAAGCAAAAACACGTGGATATATGCTAGGGCTGAACAATATATCGTTTGAGCATCAATATTGCAGTGTGTGTATCCGTAATAGTCACATCGCAGGATTAAATTATTTAATAAAGATTAAAAGATAAAGATATTAGTACTATTTTCATTATTTATACAATGATGACCATGTTATTTTACATTTGATTGCTAATTCATGTACTTAAATATTAAAATAGAATATAGAATAGACTTCACTGAAATCCATGAAGCAGTGTTTATTTATTTATTTATGCTTATGATTTATTAAAATTTATGCAGATGCATTGGATAGAAAAAGACTTGATTACATCAGTTGATTAATAGGGCAGAATACGCAATATACTGCAATATCGAAGCAAAACAAAATATCGCAATGTAAGATTTTTCCAATATCATGCAGCCCTAATAAATGCCATTTGTGGGTTAATTTCTTTAGAACCCCCCCAAAAAACATTACTTTTTGTTTATGCAGTCACCAACAAAAACAACCAATCAGTGGTGTTCATGTGCAGAGGGCCCAAACATTGGTAGATAGGATGAATGTTTTGCAATACCACTAGTAGTGCAGAAATTTCACCCCTCACTATTACGTTAAGATAAATATGGGACTTGTGCAACACACAAAACATCTATCATATATCTGATGCAATCATGAGTAGAGCAATTGCAGAATGTGTTATTGCACACCTTATGGACTCACAGCTTTAATGTTTTTTATTTTTCAGGCTCGCAATGTCAGCACTGGAGAACTGGCTGCTATCAAAGTCATCAAACTGGAGCCAGGTGAGCTGCTGCACACACACACTGCCGTTTAACCACCGGTAGATTGTGCCCTATCACTGTCCATCTATACTTCAGTGGTTAAATATTACAGCTACGACGTGTTCACGCATATGTCATTGTGCAAATGCAGGCTGTGTGTGATCACTCACTTATTTTTGATCATTTCGTTTTTGTTTTTGCTTAATTAGTTTGTGAATTGATTTTTGCAGGGGAAGACTTTGACGTGGTGCAGCAGGAGATTATTATGATGAAAGACTGTAAACACTCAAACATTGTTGCATATTTCGGCAGTTACCTCAGGTACATGTACACACATGCAGTCAAACAGGCTTCAATTAATATAAAAAATTTTTTTTTTAATGCAGAGGCGTCTTACTAGTACTATACTACTGTTTAAAAGTTTCAAGTTGGGGGAAATAATCGATACTTTTATTCAGTAAGGAGGTATTCATTTGATTGAACTTCTTTTTAACAGAAATATTGCTCAAATAGTAACGTTTTTGAAATCCTGGCTTTAGTAAGAAGAAAATTAACAAATTTTTAAACTCAAGACATGACATTGTTGTTGTTTATACAAGATGCCATATTGGACAAACTAAACCAACTCATGGAATAATCTACCCAAAGGAGATGCTCCTCCAAAATGTCAATATTGTAGTATCGACCATACTGTGAAACATGTACTTTTGCAATTCCCCATTTTTAATGTTTTCAGACGTTATCAGATTTTTATCTGGGGAGTCTTTAAAGGAATTCTTTCTAACTATGAATCCTTCATCCTTTTCTCTCTTTCTATTTTATTATATTTAATTTAATTCTAATGCGCTTTATTGGTATCACTTGTCAAGTATTGCCAAAGCAGTGCAGATTGCATAAACGAATAAAATCATAAAAGTGATTATACACACGCACACACACACACACAAACTCACACATGTTTGTTTTTGTGAAGAGTGGGTACATTACATAGGCTTCCATTCATTTTATACTGTCCAAACTGTTTATTATATTGTTCTCACCCCCCCACCCCTAAACCCAACCATCACAGGAGACTGTGTGTAGCTTTACTCTCTGATTAAACTCATTCTTTGGGGTTTTGAAGCTTTTTGAGAAATGAGGACGTCACCAATGTCCTCATATTTCACCTCCTTTTTGTAATACCTGTGTCATACCTGTGTCTTGTGTACAGATTTGTGACCTGACCTGTCACAAAAACACGTACACATTTACAATTTTGATAAATACACAAATAAGGACAAAAAAAGACTAATAGGAATATTAAAAGAAAAAATATATTGTTAAAATCCAATACACGACTGTACATTCATTCAGATATTTTGTGATATTGTTTGTGGTTAGTTTTGTCTATTGGCTGACTCTCTGCATTTATGACAGGCTAATACATACTTTGCTGCTCTTGATATCAGACTGGAGTTCTTGCCCAAATGATGCCTTAATGTTTCTGTATTTATTCTGTATTTTTATTATTAATGTAAAATGTGGTGTAATTATCTGGAAAATGGAATTCAATTCAATTCAATAATTGCTTTATTGGCATGACAGATTTTACAAATGTATTGCCAAAGCATTTATAAAGTTTGGATAAAAAATAAAAGCATACATGTATAAAAAAACATCGTAAATAAATAGTAGTAGTAGTAAAAAAAGAAAGAAGGATATATACATATAATAATTAAAAAATATATAATTAATATATTGGGGCGCCATGGTGGCGTAGTGAGTTGCACGTTCGCCTCACAGGTGGGTTGGCATTTCTGTGTGCATGTTCTCCCCGTGGTTGCGTGGGTTTTCTCAGGGTGCTCCGAATTTCCCCCACAAGTCCAAAGACATGTGGTACAGGTGAATTGGGTAAGCTAAATTGTCCGTAGTGTTTGTGTGTGAATGAGTGCATATGGATGTTTCCCAGAGATGGGTTGCAGCTGGAAAGTTGGCGGTTCATGGCGACCCCAGATTAATAAAGGGACTAAGCTGACAAGAAAATGAATGAATGAATGAATGATTAATATATCATATTATCCAATATATCATATTATTATTCAACATATCATTATTATTCAATATGTCATATTCATATATATATCATATAATTAATTTATATCAATAAAAATAATAATAGATCAGAAAACACTGTACTTTAACAATCAACATTTTAGGATAAAACAGTAATAAAAATAAAAACAATAATAATCAGTATATTTACAATGATTTAATTATAATCATCTAGATGTGTGTGTCTCTCTCTCTCTCTCTCTCTCTCTCTCTCTCTCTCTATTCAGTTCAATAATTGCTTTATTGGCATGACAAATGTTAAAAATGTATTGGCAAAGCATTAATAAAGTGTAGAATCAAAGAACATACATATATATTTTAAAAAAAGGTCACTGTATTTTGATGGTTCATTTGTTGAATTTAAGTTACACTGCATCTACATGCCAACTAATTCTCATTAGATTATAAGTAGACTGTTTGGTTGGGGTTATGGCTAGTGTAAGTTAACGTGTACATTTCTTACGTTTCTTATAGCCAGTTAAATGTCTGTTAAATGTCAGCATCAACAGATGTTTAGCAGACAGTCTACTACTACTCAACTGGACCATCAAAACTAAAGTGTTACCAAAAAAAAAAAAGTAAACACAGTAAATTGAGGTAGTAAAAATATAAATGAATAAAATAATAATAATAAAAAAAATATACAAATTAAATAATAATAATAAATTAAATCTTTCTCAATAAAAATTTTATAATGCTTTTATGTATTTTTGATCAAACCAATCAATTTGAGCGTGATAGACTTAAAAAATAAATAGAATATCTAAATTTTTTGATTGTAGCATATATTCTATTTTACCTCATGTTAAAGTACACACCACAAATAACGTAAACAAGCATTGATTTTAAGCTGTTGTGTCTGAAACATTTCACATTCAATATCCCTGTTTCAGGAGAGATAAATTATGGATCAGCATGGAATACTGTGGTGGAGGTTCACTCCAGGATATTTATCATGGTAAGTGTTGTCGCTGAAGCTAAAACAAGATTTTCTAATGCGTTTATCATCTTCAGCTGTTCAACAGAATTTCTCATATACATATATATCTGTATCCAACAGTTACCGGGCCACTGTCAGAATCCCAGATTGCTTATGTATGTCGGGAGACCCTGCAGGTATAAACGCGAAGGTTTACTGATGTGTGAAAGTGACAGTTTCAAGTTATTAAAACAAGTTCTGTGTTTATTTCAGGGTGTTTACTACCTTCACAACAAAGGCAAAATCCACAGGGATATAAAGGTACAAGCAACGTTAAATCTCACATTAAAGAGACCATTCCTCACAATTTTGACATAATTAGCACTCGGGAAGAGACTGTTGTTCCTAATATAGAAATCTCAGTGGATTTCATTAAAATACATATTTTAACTGGATAATTTCATTAGATTTAATCTTGTAATCACAAATATTTGCACAAGTCAAAAACATCCGGAATGCCTGTGGGATAAATGTGATTGTACTTAAGTGTCTGTGCATAAATACACTGTCTGATCATCGAAAACAAACATACATTCTGTGTTTGTGCAACAGTATAAGAGACTTAAACTTGCTTATTTTATGACTCCTGTATGTCACTCTAACCTTGAATACAATTCTCATCTATCAAAACTTTAGTAGCAAGACCTTTATGTTTCCTTTATCCAGCCGAGATGTCAGTCTGAGTCAAATATTTATGTATTCATCAGAAATGACCAGTTTGCTCTTTTACAACTGCTCACTTTGGTTCCACTCTTGTTTTTGCAGGGCGCAAATATACTGTTAACAGACAACGGCTACGTTAAGCTAGGTAACAAAACACTTTTTAAGGGATTTTAGATTCCTTCAGAAGCACTAAATTCCTTTCTAACATCTTTCGTCTGTCTCTGTCCAGCTGATTTTGGCGTTTCGGCTCAGATTTCAGCCACTTTGGCAAAAAGAAAGTCCTTCATTGGAACTCCATATTGGTATGTCAGTCCTTTCTCATTTTGATAGTTTTCTTCTAGTGGTTAGATTTCATAACTGAATTTCTCTTTATTGTGTGTGTTTCTCTGCAGGATGGCACCTGAAGTGGCAGCAGTGGAGCGGAAAGGTGGCTATAATCAGCTGTGTGATATTTGGGCCGTGGGCATCACAGCTATTGAGCTGGCGGAGTTGGAGCCGCCAATGTTCGACTTGCACCCTATGAGGTGTGTTTCCTGTGGCTTGAATTGATTTAAAGTCTCTGTGCTAAATTTTTTGCTAAATGTATTGAATAATTTCATAGTTTAAAGATATTATGTAGGCCACGTTTAATGTGACATGCTTGCACAATATATAAAGGCCACATGATACTGGAAAATTGTTATATTCGATGTTGTTAAATATTTCGATATTGATATTTCCTATTTATTCATTCATTCATTTTCTTGTCGGCTTAGTCCTTTTATTAATCCGGAGGAAACCCACGCAACCACGGGGAGAACATGCTAACTTCACACAGAAATGCCAACTGACCCAGCCGGGGCTCGAACCAGCGACCTTCTTGCTGTGAGGCGAACGTGCTAACCACTAGGCCACCGTGGCGCCCTTTTCAATTTATTATCCTATTTATTTTTATTACTGTGTTTTAAATCATGTATTTATTTAATGATATAAAAGTAGGTCAAATATATCTTTCAGATCTTAATACTGTCAAGGTGCAAACATTAGACTTTGAAACACTATGAGTGAGTGAAAACCTCAGCATATATTCTGACTCTGATTGGCTGTTGTCATTTTCCTCTCACCTCCACCCGTTAGTATTTATTTTCATCTCAGAGTTCACCTTTGTGCCGCTTCAACCAGTAGCAGAACAGCAACTACAGGGGAGGCGGGGCTAATGATAGTAAGGCCCCAGCTGATTGGTCAAAATTAGATAAAAAACTAATGCAGAAATTAAAAGAAACTTATCACACATGTCTGCCATATGTGAATTGCATATACTATTATGCGATAATGATAATTTAGGCCTACAAATAATGTCATCGCAATGTGTGCAATGCAGGGTTTACAGCTGACCAGGCACAGCTGTTCAGAAAGCATGTAATGTGTGGATTGATTGCACAGTTTACCCATTGTGGTATGAAAGTTCATCATTTGCAAGTGTTTTAATGGTCTGTTGGCATGTAAACATATCAGGTGAGTTTAAAACAATCAGGCGCAAGAAACAATAGCTTTTGTAGCTTTAACAATAATTAATTGTATTTCATTTAAATACTATACAAATAAAGATTAATTGAATTGAATTTTAATATTCAATATCTGATTTTCAAGAAAAATTTAAGCACTTTCTCTCTAGCCTCGTTCATTCTGAAACAATGGGTTGTTGTTTTTTTAATACATTTTAAAAATAATGCGTTTCTCTTTAATATCATGAAGCCCTAGCATGACAACACTTACAGTTTCTACTCCTTTTCCACATTTGTGTTTTTCAGAGCACTCTTCCTAATGACCAAGAGCAGTTTCCAACCACCTAAGCTCAAAGACAAAGTGAAGTGGTAAGTATTTTCTATGTACAGTTCACATTGAAGCAATAAAAGAAAGATACACTCCTGTTTAAAAATGGTGACATCAGTAAAATTTCCTTAATGTTTTTGCGAGAAATAATTTATACTCAAGAATACATTTATGTTATCAAAAATATAGTAAAAACAAGAATATTGTGAAATACATCTACTGTTTTAAATAAAAAATAGTTATCATCATATTTTAAAATTGAATTTATTCCTCTGATTTAATTGAATTGGTTCAGATATTCTAATTTAGCGGACAACAAGCTTTATTATTAAAATAAATTTTGAAAACAGCTGCTTAACATTTAAGTAAAAACTGTAATAGTTTTTTTTTTCCTAAATTTATTTTTCACACATATCTTTTATGACAGTTTAAATGATTTTACCCTCAATTTTAGTCAGTTTAAGCCTCCTTTTTACTGTGACATACTGAATGAAAACACTTGTGTTTAATAAAAAATAAGTTCTATCAAAAGTATTTTAGACTTGCATATTAATGTCATACCTTTAATCAAAATGCCCTTCACTTATGATTTATACGTGACTTGAAGATGATTTTTGATGATTTACTAATCCACCTAAATGCTTAAAAAATAAGAAAAAATCATCACATTTTTGCTTTTTTTTTAAAACCGTTTAATTGTAAGTTCAGTAGTGTAAATGTAAATCTATTTTACCCATCTATTAGTTATTAACCTCTGTGTTTACCAGAGAGAACTACACAAAAACAATCAGTAGGACATTTGCAAGCACTCACACTCGCCTGGTTTGTTTTGGTTCTCAAAGGACAAATAATTTCCATCACTTTGTGAAAATGGCTTTGACCAAAAATCCCAAGAAGAGACCCACAGCTGACAGATTACTGCAGGTAAGGTCTGCTCTTCCTTCAGAGATGATTTATGACTGGAATCATGATGTTTCATTGCGTCACTGTCCTTTTTTCAGCATCCATTCGTTACCCAGCCTCTTAGCAGGACTCTTGCCATTGAGCTACTGGACAAAGCTAATAACCCTGACCACAGCACACACAGCGATGCAGAAGAGGATGACATAGACCCAGAGGTGATGTCATAAGTCTGTCTCTCCCTTTACATTTAAACCAGAGGGATGTCACGACAGAGATTAAACTGAAGCATTGATTTTTAATTGGTTGTTTCTTTAGATGTAGAACCTAAATGTGGGCAGACAGTTGGCTCTGCCAGCTGCCAGGTACAAGTGTGTCCGGTTATCCATGCTGCAGTGCGCATATGTGATAAGAGTGTGTGTGTATGTGAATGCATGTGAGTTTATTGGTTTAATGCCAGTGGTTTGCAGTGTTGCCTTGAGGAAAGGTTGGAGTTTTAGGTAACACTTTATAATAACATTGCATTAGTTCATGTATTTACTAACATAGACAATACATTTACTGCGGTATATGTTCATCTTTGTTACACAACAGCAACAAAGAACGTTAGCAACAGCAACGTTAGTTAATACAAATTAAGTTTTTTGTGTAAGTTAAATGGTGCATTAACTAATGTTAGCAAGCATGAATTTGTATTAAGCAATGCGTTAGTAAATATCGAGCTATGATCAATAATTGCTGTGCTAGTATTGTTCATTATTAATTCTCATTAGTAAATACGTTAACTAATGAACATTTTTTGTAAAGTGTGACCCGAGTTTTATAACAGATATTCAGAAAAGGCTTGTGAGCTTTAAATAAACGCTTGTGGTCTTTTGGTTTGCAGTCTCCTGTGTCTGTTCCGCATCGGATCCGCTCAACTAGCAGGAGCTCACGAGACGGAAAGACTTTGTCTGAGATTAACTGTAAGTCATGTGTTAACTGGCCCTTGGCTTACTGAACCAGAGTAAGCACAATAATTCTTATCCTACTTAAAAGCACTGAGAGAAATCTGATGTGTGTGTGTTTGTGTGTTTGTGTGTGTGTGTGTGTGTGTGTGTGTGTGTGTGTGTGTGTGTGTGTGTGTTTGTGTGTGTGTGTCGCTTTTCTAGTTGACAAGGTGAAGTTTGACCCTCCTTTGAGGAAAGAGACTGAACCACATCATGAGATGGTTTGTCAGACTTCGCCCTTTATTTGTTGTATTTATTGTGTTTGTTTGGACTGTGTCTCACTGTTTTGTTTTGTTTTCATTTGTAGGATCTGCCGTTAGAGCCCCAGAGCATTCTGGGAAATAACAAGTGAGTATGTTAAAGTAAAGAAAATTCTTGAACTGGTCAACAATAGGCAATTGTAAGAAGTGAATCCATTTGTAAATGAAAGAAATAGACGTATTTATGAGATGCAGAATTGGCTACCAAACTTACAGACACATATTTTATTGAAAGGGGATGAAAAACCTATTTGTGACTTGTGTAAGAATAATTTTACAATAAAACATAATTTAATATAATGTATATTTTTAAATGATATTAGAGAAAGTTTTTATTCAGAAAATATTTGACAGGAAATGTTTTAAAAGTTGATAAATCAATTTAGAGAAATGTAAGGCCCTTAAAAAGTCTTAAATGCTATTTTACATGATAATACTTTTTTAGTATTTTTAAATTATACAATGTATAGTTGTTTGCTTTTAATTTTTTTCTTTGGTCCTTGCGCAGCAATATTCTCCAGGGATATCGCTGCATAAATTCCCGGATATAGTAGTCAATACTGTATTAGCAATAGATACATGTACCTCTGTATGACAAGGAGGCAAATCAGCTTCTAACACTGAGAGGGTTATTTTATCTGTATCTAACTCTAGAATTTCAACACTTTACTCTGAATTACCGCAACACTCGAGATTGAACACTAATGAATTTGCTGTGCAGTCACTACTTTACACTGATATGATTTTGTGTGTTGTTTATATATCCAAACATATACGAAGTTCTCTGTTTTATTCATTGTTTTTCAGGAGTCTATTAAAATCGGTGGCTGAGGAGCTCAATCAAAGGTACAACCTCTCCCTCGCTCTGTTTTAATTGGTCAGCCAAACGGCTATGCACACTAATTACCTCTGCACACTCCTCCTCTGCTTGGCACAGAGCAGCTCTTACTGCTGAGTGTGTGTGTGTTTGTGTGTGTTCTCTGCATTGTTCTCTGGCTGCTATACCCTCTCAGCCTCACCCTCTTCATCTCTCTCAGGGGTCATGTGACACATTTAGAGGATGAGGAGGAGGATGAAGGTGATGATTTGCAGTAAGTGAGAGGAAGATGTATTGTGAGATGTGTATCATTGGAAAACACTTGTATTCATCTGTGACTCCCCGTCTTGTTAGTGTCAATCAGATATGAGATTGGATTGTGCTCCTGGGTTTTTTGTGGTGTGTCTGTTTTTTTGTTGCTTGCTGGTGCGTAAATGCATGATCATTGTTGAAACGCACATTATTATTATTTTTATTATTTATTTTTATTCACGTGTGCTTTCGTTAATCTGAATCCTTGACTTTCCCTTACCGTAATACACCTTCCAAACTTGATGATGCGTACAGTGGTGCAAGGGCTGACTAGTAGGAACCTGTTGCTTATGTGAGGTCACGGCAATTATTAAAAAAAAAAAAAAACAAGGCAATTGCTGATTGCTGATTTTTGCTTGTTTAAAAAACTGTTTTTCTGCCAGTTCTGATTTGAACGCAAACCCACAGCATTAGGTTTTGTTTCTCAGCTAATAAGATCAGAAACTAAGATGCTGCTTTCTTTTTTATTTTCTGCTAATTTTTGCATATTCTGTTGTCTGTTTAGTCTCGCCTCAGAAAAGGGCCATAAACCCAAACTATCCCTTAATGAAAACAGGAAAGTAGCCTAAAGTAAACCGAAATTATGAATTAAAGCAATGCTTCCTCAAATCCAGTGCTAAGGACGCCCTGCGCGTTTTGAATGTCTTCCTTACTTAACACCCTTGATTCAGATCATCAGCTTGTTAACAGAGATATCCATGAGCTGATCCTAGTGTGTCGATTAAGAGAGACATACAAATATGGAGGGGGTTTCCAGAAGACCGCAATTGGGAACCACTGGATTAAAGCACCTGAAAACGATTCCTTCATTTACTTGTAATTAGATTAGCTAAATATACACTACTGGTCAAAACTTTGGGGTCAGTTTTACTATTTTTTTCTGTTTTATTATTATTATTATTATTTTTAAGAAAATTATTCTGTTCTTCAAGGCGGCGTTTATTAAAAGTAAAAAAAAAGTTACATTTCAATTTTTAAAGAACTGCTTTCTAATTGTTTGAAGTTTCAAATGAAATTATTACTCTAGTCATAATTGCTTTTATTATTATTAACATTAATAATAATAATAATAATAAATAATAATTAATATTAGAGTGATTTCTGAATAATCGTTTGAATCTGAAGACTGGAGTAATGAAGCTGATAGTTCATCTTTAAAATCACTGAAATAAATTATTAAATTAAATGATAAATATTATAATTATAACTACTTTTGAACAGTTATTTTAAAGTGCAATAACATTTCACAATACTAATATTTGTACTGTATTTTTGATTAAATAAATGCAGCCTTTGTGAGCGGGATAAGCTTATTTTACAACATATAAAAATTGTACTGACTCAAACTTTTGACCGGTCGTGTGTGTTAATTCCATTTAAAAACACAGGTCATAGTGACTTTTTTTTTGATATGGCACATTAAGCAAAAACTAGTAACATACAAGAAACCACGTCAACAATCTGGCCACTCAGGACACTCTGGTAGTCATTTATGACTCCTTAATAACTACATGGCAACACCTTGGCAATGACTAAGCTTTGCAGGTACAAGCACATCTTACATTTTCTTCAGAAAATGTAAAAATATAGTTTTAAATGTAATCATAGTGGATGATTTGTATGGTGGTTTGTATTTCATAGTGGATGATTTGTATGGTGGGTTGTATTTCAGTCATGAATTTCGTTCAAACATTTGTTTTCACGAGGTATTCAGAAATACTTTTATTTGCAGTCAGTTTAAAGCTTTGCAGAAATCCAAAGTGAGGACAGCTGCAAATTGTGTTTCTCCTACTTAGAGTTTCCTGGGAGAGGAAACTCTAAGAAGTTTCAAATATTCCCAACCTCTGCCCTGGTCTGGGTAGATTACACTTGTATGCGAGCGTAATCAGCATTGTTTGTGTCTGTGTCTTGTGTCCACATGCCCATTCTTGCTTGCAGAATGTGAATCTTTACTGTTTGTGACACTGCATATGGTCTCTTTCTTCGTCCAAATGAATCCCTGTATGTGTTTTCACTGTCCAAAGAAAAAGTGCCAGTGGTCTTCCTATCCTTCTTTCATGTTACCACATATTGTATTTCTGTATATTCTTTCATTGTGTTGTTGTGTATCTGTGCCTACAGCTGCAACTCCACGTCAACCATGAGGCCTAAAGTACCACCTCCTTTGCCTCCCAAGGTAAAAGTAACAACTATATCTTGTCAGTAGCAGATATTTTAAAAGTGGGTGGACAGCTGAATGAGATCGGAAAATGTATGGTAATATAATTATTAGTCACTCATTTTTCATCACAAGTAGATCAATACATGTGAATGAACTTTGATGGAAGCACATTTTACCACGTTTCCAGATGTCCAACTAAACTCATTCAACTTAACTAATGGTGTGATTAAATAACCGGAGAAGCCAGCTTCTCAAATGTCGTTTTAGCTACACTCAAATGCCTGAGACAAACTCTGTCATCAAAATTACTAGGTTAAATGGCTTTTCTGAACTGTCTAACAAAATTGTGTGCCCTAAAATCATGCATCCGCCTCTGAAGACAACATACTATTATATAGGGCGAAAAGAATGCTTTCCTTGTTTGGAGTACAGTAATTTCCATTTTTATTATTGAAAGTTTGTGCCAGATTCAAGGTAATGCCAATGTTGTCTTCTTGAAAAATGAGGAAATAGTTTTTTATACAATTTAAATGTGCAACGTTGGATTGGTTTGTAATTTGACAATCTGTAAAGGACAATTCACACGGAGGATAACTTTAACAATACAGTTTTAAAATTAATTAAAAACATCAAAGAATAGCGGTGTCCACACCAAAGCTCTATCGATAATGACACTTTTCACAATGTTTTTTTTTTCCAGTTGGTTAATGGTAAAGCATGGTCCAAATCTATCCCTGGAGGGCCACTATCTTGGATAGTTCAGCTCCTACTTGAATTTAACATTGTCTGAAACAGTTAATCAAGGACTTCAGGCTCCGTAGAAATTTCTTGGCAACTATTTTGGTGCTAGTTGGAGCTAAATATATAGGACGTTGGCCCTCTAAGAGCAGAAGTGAACTTCAGTGGCAGATCAGAATCAAGTGTTCATTAAAGAGCAGATAACAAAACTGCAGTGCACAATTATAATGAACAGAATGATGTTATGCATTGGTGTGTGTGTGTGCGAATATATTTGAAAGTTATCATTCTGCATCCAAACAGCACTTAAAGAGACCAAAATTCTCACAATTTACTCAAACTCAAGTGGTTCTAAACATTTATGAATTTCGTTTTTCTTTTAAACACAAAACAAGACAATCTGAATATTTTTGGAAATTGACATCCATAGTAGGAACAAAAATACTTTGGAAGTCAATAGCTGCTACTTTCTAACTGTTTTTCCAACTATTCATCAGAAGTAAGAAACCTATTTTTGAGTGAACTGTCCCTTTAACTGGTATCCCTTTAACTATCCACTTTAACAGTTTCACTCTTTTTCTCTTTACCACTTCCCAGCCGAAGGTTCTGTCTCCTGCTCAGAGCAGCTCTGCCTCAGAGGACATTACTGGAGAAGGGACCATCAAACGTTGTCCAGCTTCTGCAAGCTCCACCCCTCCTGCTCGTCCCGCCTCCTGTGTTCCCCCCAGACCACCGCCTCCTCGCCTCCCCCCACACAGACGCAGCAGTCTAGGTAAAAAACCATCTGAGCACGTTCAGACAGAGCCAACAGGGGATGATGGCATTTATAGGTTCTGGGAATGGCTTCATGCTGAAGAACAGGAAGAACACAGTAAGCTAAGCACCGCCCACTTGAGCGTGCCCTCCTGTGATTGGTAGACAGCTTTGCCAGTCTTCCTCTGTGCTTCGCATACTGTAATTCTGGCATTAGTTGAGTGGCCAGTATAGATATAAACAAAGTTCTGTCATGAAACTCTATTGGGCGCTGATAAGTATCTCAATCTATAACTATATGGCACAGATGATTGGTTTCTGTCACCTTAGTAGCCAATGAGCTTGCTCCTTAACATTTAAATACCTCAGTGCAATCTACACCCCAAATTCAGATACTCTCTTCCACCCTGTGTATAGATCTGTTGTAGGGGTTACGTGTGTGTTGTGTTTACAGCAGCAGTGTGTTACATTCTCAGACAACATGTTTGTGAATACACTGGCTGTAGCCAATAGTCTCCATACTTGCTCTGCACCTATAATCAAAGCAGCAACCGCGTAGCAGATCTCTGCGGCCAAAACCAAACACATCTACATTACATTTAGTCATTTAGCAGATGCTTTGTCCAAAGTGACCCACATTTGAAGAGACGTTCAGCAATTCCACAAAAAGAGGCAATACACACAAAAAGTGCTAATAATACAAAGGAGCTGTCAGTGCTCAGAGAATTAAGGACTAGAGTATGGATGGGGGAGTATTTTTACAGGTGGTTTGTCAAGCCCACTCACCTGTGTGAGTTGGTGACTTTTTTTTTACATTGCCATATACACACATACAGTCGTTGACATACTAAATCTCTCCGAGAGTTGTCAGGACAGAACTGTAGTTTAGTCAAGAGCTAATTAGATGAGTTGGTGTGATGTTGTAGTTAGAATGTGTTGTTTTGCCAATCAAATTGCACAATAAATTATGCCAATAAGGTAGCAAATAAGCTTAACAATGGAATACATAAGACTATAATAGAAGTCTAATGCAGTACTCAACAAATGTGATCCAGACATCTGAATCCTTTTTCTAATATCCAGAAATAGCAATAGTAAACAGTGCGTCCATGTAAGTGCCCCTCAATTGATCTTGAGCAATGTCAATATTAATGGGAAATGTACTGTTGTATTTATAGTAGCATTAAAGTATCAGTCAGATAGCATGATGTTTGTTTTAGGATCACATTAGTGTTTCTTGGATGTGAGTTCAGGATTTAAAGCATGGATAATCAATGTAAAAGTGTGTGTTTATGTGCAGGTAATGGAGTTTCAGCCCCGGAGAATGGAGATAAAGAAAAGCTGGCCTCTCTCCCCTCATGTAGTCTACAGGTATGTTTAATCCCCGTAAGGTTTTCCTATATAAAAAGCATGATATGGCTGTGCATGCATAAATTGCATTCTGTGATGGATTGATATAATATTGTTGCAAACTTTTCCTGATTTAATATAAATAATATAAATTCAAATGATAAACATTGTCTGTGCTGCAGACTAAAGAACTTTTGGATTTGTCTTTTAGGTATATGAAAGAAAGATAAAAAAAATAGTTTATATAAATGTATTGCAAACTTGGGACACGGTAACTTAGTGCTTACCACTGTCACTGCCTCACAGCAAGAAGGTCGCTGGTTTGAGCCCCAGCTGGGTCAGTTGGTATTTCTGTGTGGAGTTTGCATGTTCTCCCCGTGTTGTTGTGGGTTTCCTCTGGGTGCTCTGGTTTCCCTCAGAGTCCAAGGACATGCAGTATAGGTGAATTAAATAAACTAAATTGGCCGTAGTGTATGTGTGTGAATGAGTGTGTATGGATGTTTCCCAGTACTGGGTTGCAGCTGGAAGGGCATCTGCTGTGTAAAACATGCTAGATAAGTTGGCAGTTCATTCCACTGTGGCGACCCCTGATGAATAAAGGGACTAAGCTGAAGGAAAATGAATGAATGAATGTTGCAAACTTTTACATGAACCGCTTACAGAAATGATCTGTTTTCTCTTTTTGTAGCTACCATTCAGTAATGGCCTTCCACCAACTCCTAAAGTACATGTGAGTCTTCTTGCTCATTCTGTCTGTCTCTTTTCTTCTCTATCTTTTACCATTTTAAAGCACTGAATGATGCATTAAAGGGATAGTTCACCCAAAACTGAAAATTCTCTCATTTACTTAACCTTCACCTGTCATAAACCTGTATAGTTTCTTTTTTCTGTTGAAAACACATGAAGATATTTTGAAAAACATTGGAAACCGGTAACTATTGACTTCCATAGTATATGATTTTTCTACTATGGAAGTCATCGGTTTCCAGTTTCTAACATATATCTTTTATTTATGTGTGTTGTACCGAAAAAAGAAACTCTTAAAGGTTTGGAACAATTTGAGGGTGATTAAAGATTGATTAACTTTTCATTTTTGTGTGAACACACCTCTATTAACAAACGTAACAGCTGCGTTTGGACTATTTTAGGGTTTTTTCAGCTCAGTATGTTTTTTGTGCTGTGCAGATGGGAGCTTGTTTCTCTAAAGTGTTTAATGGCT
Source organism: Danio albolineatus (assembly GCA_903798035.1). Taxonomy (NCBI): domain Eukaryota; kingdom Metazoa; phylum Chordata; class Actinopteri; order Cypriniformes; family Danionidae; genus Danio; species Danio albolineatus. The sequence continues at coordinate 207,747 of CAIGQQ010029208.1, forward strand.
GTCCACTAAAGATTCATTGTGCCTGTTCCTGGATCAACCCAAACACCAGGGGTGAGAAACAAATTCATATAGACCATATGCTTCTAAATGACATAGTTATCAGGTTTATAAGCTTCTCTTGTCACTCTTTTTTCAGATCAGTATCTGATTTTTGGAGCAGAGGAAGGAATTTACACTCTTAATCTGAACGAAATCCATGAGAGCACCATGGAGCAGGTTAGCATCGTATCATTAAGATGTGAATTTATTTTATTATATCAAAATAAGGGATTGACACGGTGGCTCAGTGGTTAGCACTGTCGCCTCACAGCATGAAGGTCGCTGGTTTGAGTCCGGGGTGGGTCAGCATCTCTGTGTGGAGTTTGCATGTTCTTGCTGTGTTGGCGAGAACTCTGGATGCTCCGGTTTCCCCCACAATCCAAAGACATGCAGTCTAGGCAAAGTCATTTCATATTATGAATAACCAATAAAATCAGACAACAGCTGTCTCTTTAGTTTCATTTCTAAATGTTCGTATCACACAAAATCTGCAGAAACTCACGTCTAGTCCAAGCCCCTTCCCCAGAGAATTGTCATTCTATATCGATTGCTGATTGGCTCCTGTACTAGAAGGCGGGGCTTCATTCGCCATATTGGCTGTTACACTTTTCCCCATTCAAAAGTATACGAGTGACACGTCTTGTGTATTCTATAGTCATCAGTATAGTTGAACTGAATAAACTAAATTGGCCGTAGTGTATGTATGTGTGTGAATGTGAGAGTGTTTGGGTGTTTCCCAGTACTGTGTTGCAGCTGGAAGGGCATCCGCTGTGTAAAACATATGCTGGATAAGTTGGCGGTTCATTCAGCTGTGGTGATGCCTGATGAATAAAGGGACTAAGCCGAAGGAAAATAATGAATGATTAATATCAAAATAATGAATAATGTATAAAGTCTTGGCGATACAGCAAAAAATACATATAAAATATGAAGATCAATAAGTCAGTTTTTGGTATATAATAAATATTAAACATTTACTTTGAAAATTAAACATAGAACAAAAATTTTCATACATTTTTTTTAAAATATATGACAATTGTTTATTTGTTTATTTTTTATCTCATGCAGCTGGTTCCACGGAGGTGCACATGGGTTTATGTAATGAACAACTGGCTGCTTTCTATATCAGGTCAGATAAACCGAGGGAGTGTTACGGAGTGTTTCAAAATGCTCTTCAGAATAACTTCTCCATCATGTAATTCTATACACTTCTATGTGTGTGTTTCACAGGTAAAGCATCTCAGCTGTACTCCTACAACCTGACGGGACTCTTTGAACAAGCCCGACAGATGCAGAAATTACCCGTTGCCATTCCAACACACAAACTCCCAGACAAAATCATCCCACGGTATGATTTAGATCATAGATGTTAAAGTCAATTCCTGGAGGGCCGCAGCTCTGCACAGTTTTGCTCCAGCCCTAATCAAACACAGCTGATCCAAATAATCACAGTGTTCGAAGGAATTGTGAACACCTTGATTAGTCGCATTAGCTGTGTTTGATTAGGGTTAGAGCTGCGGCACTACAGGAATTGACTTTGATTTAGATGAAACTTTTTAGTTTAATCTGTTATCATTCATACTATTTTTTAATTTGGTTTATCTAAGGATTTATTTAAATAATTGTTATTGATTTACAATGAATAATATGTCACGTTAATGCATTTCTTTCAGGAAGTTTACCGTGTCCAATAAAATACCAGAAACAAGGGGCTGTCAGAAGTGCTGCGTAGGTCAGTATAAACACATTTAATCTAAATTATTTGCCACTCCTGTGAAATTGAGTGTTTTTTTTTATATTTAAATTGAACTGCTTTGATTTTTTTAAAACATTAGTTTTATTACCTTATTTTTTTAATAAATAATTTCTGTTGTCTTTGCCATTGTGAGAGTATATAATATTTTACTAGTTATTTATTTCAGCTTAAAGTGCAATTTAAAAGGCTTAACTAGGTTAACTAGGCAAACCATTGGGCAACAGTAATTTTTTCTGTACCCAAGCAAAAAAATATATGAATAAAGGGGGAGACAAATATTGACCTTAGCAGTTTTAAATTTTCCAGCCAAACTAAATACAGGGATGTGATTCTTCCGAGTTCAATGGGGGCAACCCCTGTGATTTTGCGCAAATCCAAATTTTTTTTTTTCATCGTGAGGGCCATCGTCATCAAAGCAGACAACCTGATGGTTTGCCTCTTCATTGTCCATGATTGTACACAAGTAGCAATATTTGCTTCTTTCCGGACATCATTCAGGGATGTGTTTGTAGACCTACCTAGGCTATGGTGTATAATAATATTGTGTACTCCTACAATGTGCGAGTATGAGGAAGCCCCTGGTTATGAAATCATTTTAAATGTGTGTGGCAGTGCAAATTTTTTCCATTCTCACAACTGCATGTCACAACCACGTGCATTACAAATAAAGCCAGGACGCACATTTGTTATTATCCTCTGCAAATCATCTGTTCTTGCGTCATTTATTTAGTGCTACAGACGGACACCTCAAATTTAATACCTGAAAGTTTAGAAGATATTACAAATTTATAAAAATAAATTATAATTAATTATAAACTATTAAAAAGCTGGGACTACGCTGAAGGAAAGGGAAAGTGATGAACTCTTTTTAGCCCTGTATGATATTTTTTAAGGGTGAAATGTTCAAGTATATTAGGCTACTCAATTCAACTGGACTTAATATTTTAAGACCTTTAAACGATTTAAAGGCTTAAAACAGTTCCAATTGTTGGCTGACTAGTAGTTAATTTATAACGTAGAATAAAGACTCTATTAAATTACAGGAAAATTTACATTCTGTGGACACAAGAGCACTAAACAGAGTTAGTAAATTGCTAAACGTTGAAACTGAGGAAACAAAAAAATAAACTTAAATTGTGTGTCCAATATCAAATATG
>CAIGQQ010029210.1:0-23888 GCA_903798035.1 Danio albolineatus
AAGTATCCCAGCATACATCACTCCCTTATCTTCGTTTTTCCGAAGAAACCCCCCATCCACCCCTTCTCCTCCTTCTATCTTTAAACACGGGGAGCCCTCGAGAACTACCTGATCTCGTTCTCCCCGTTACATGCTCATTCTACCAGGCGGGAGCCCTGGGCTCAACTATCTCCGAGCTCAGGGTTCTCTCCCGGGACAGCATGCCAAACCTGCTAACAGTTGTCAAACAGTTGTCAAACAGTATCTAAGTGCGAACTCTTGAAACTTGATGATTTCGCTGGTAGGGCATCCGCTGCATAAAACATATGCTGGAATAGTTGGCGGTTCATTCCTTTGTGGCGACCTCTGTGGAAAATTAATGAATGTATAGTTTTGACACATTTTTAATCACTTAAATGATTATTTATCTTATTATCCTTTTAATTTCCTTGTTGATGTTAAGCACTTTGAATTAGCATTGTGAAGAATTAGCATTAACATTTGCTATATAAATAAGCTTACCGCGCCTTGTATTTCCTTAAAAACTGTGGTCAAACTACAATTAAAATAGTATTTTTGTAACGTTTTAGATCAAGACTAATATTGTATTTGCTAATGTGATTGGTATGTTTCTAGCGCCTCTTAATACTATTCTAGCATGAGTCAGGTTGTGTATTTTTATGCATGGCTAACATTTTAACAAGTTGGTATAAATTAGCTTATCCATAGGATATTGTTTGCATGAGTTACCATTTTGCTTGAATGATTTTAGCATGTTTTAACAGGTCTAATATGTTTTAGCATGTTACTAGCATGAAATGGCAAGATGTTGGAAGCATGTTTCTAGTATGTTTATATTTATATTTTATTATATCTAGCATGTTGCTAACATATTTATACTTTTTGACTAATTTTGCTAACGTGAAATAGCATTTCCAAGATGTTTAACAATTTGTTTGAATGATATGTGTTATAATATTATGTGTAAACTTCCATCATTAATTAGCATGCTGTTAACATGTTGAAGAAAAGAAGCTTAAATGGTATTATATGTCAGCTTTGACAAACAAAAATATATTTAAGTCACAAATCATTCATTAATTTTCTTTTTGGCTTAGTCCCTTTATTAATCTGTGGTCGCCACAACGGAATGAACCACCAACTTATCCAGCATATGTTTTACGCAGCGAATGCCCTTCCAGCTGCAGACCATCACTACAGAGGAAACCCACGCTAACACGGGCAGAACATGCAAACACCACACAGAAAAGCCAACTGACCCAGAAGGTTCGAATCAGCGACTTTCTTGCTGTGAGGTTATCGTGCTACCCACTGTGCCACCGTGACGCCAATCACAAATGGTTTATTTTTCATAAATGCTCATGGAATCCCCAGTGTTGATGTACACATAATTTGCATTTAAAATACAGATAAACACAATTATAGCAATGTTTACTCTATCCATGTAACACAGCGGAACCAGCTGCATTCAAAACATTCACGCACGCTTTGGAAGGAATTAATTTTCAGATTTAAAGTCCCAAAGGAAAGATGAATCACCATAATAGTGACTTCAAGCAACACTAAATAGAATGAACCCTTATTAATTCTGGATAACAGCGCTTGTACATGTCTCCATAAATTCCCAATGCATTCCCTATGCATACAGATGACAAAGACTGATGACAAACAAAGCATACAGAACACCATTATTTAAGAGCATAATTCCTCCTGGCACAACTGATGGATTCCACAGTTCAGGTTAGTTCTGCAGTAGTGCACTGTGATGGAACTGGTATTGGAACTGATTTCAAAGCAACATTTTGAATGCAGTAAATGTTGCAACAGGTTTTAATACTAGTATTTTTTATCATCATTATGATTATTGTCACTAAAATGGTTCTTAAAGGATCATGAAAACTCCCTTATTCAGTTCAAGTCTTTAAAACCTTTGGTCGACCAAGGTGCTGTACAGTAGCAGATAAAAACAGCAACCCACTACGATAAAAACAACAATATAAAACAATAATAACAACAGTAAAAGTTTCCAAGAAAGAATCAATTTAGTATAGCCTTAGGGAATGTTAAGAGAGTCTTTACCATCGATTTAAAAATAGATAGAGAAGGTGCTATTCTGATTTTTAATGGTAACTTATTCCAAAGTTGCAGACCCAGAACTGCAAAGGCTCTATCGCCCCTGCATTTGAGACGAGATCGAGGTATTTACAATAAACGACAGTCAGAATTTGATCTAAGTGATCGAGTTTGAGCCTTAGTAGTGATCAGATTGGAAAGATACAGTGGCGCTAGGTTATGCAAAGTTTTATAAACAAAGAGTAAAATTTTATAATCTGTTCGGAAATGAACCGGTATCCAATGTAGTGATCGCAATATTGGTGTGATGTGGTCATATTTGTGGCCACATTTTGGACCATTTGATGTCTAGACATAGAAGATGAAGGTAGACCATTATATAAAAAATTACAATAATTTAATCGCGTGGAAATGAAGGCATGGGTAGCCGTTTCAAAACCCTTCCTGCTTAGGAAGGGTTTCACTTTGGCTAGTCAATTGAACTTACCATTTTACTTATTTGTTTGTCAAGTTTTAGAATACTGTTTAGTAGAAACACAAGGTTTTTAACTTCAGAGGTGAGGCAACAGTTTAACACACCAAAATCAGTCTGTGTTTTGCTAGAATGCTGTGGAGGACAAAAAAAAGTAAGTCGGTTTTTATCTTCATTGTGGAGGATCAAAAAGAATACCAAAAAGAATAATTTGGGTTGTTTCTTCATTCAAAAGCATAAAGTTATCGGTGAGCCAGACTTTAAATGCAAATAAATAAACAGTAAGTAATTTAGTGCCCTGCTACATATATGATAGTCATCATCATAAAGATAATCATGTTTATATAAACACTATAAATGAGGAGGACTCCTCCTGAATCCCCGGGTCTGAATGTAGACACAATGGATAGCAGTGCAGCAGGTCTCTTACCCTATCTATTTTAACCACTGCCCCCGCTGGTAACCCAGAGAATTTTAAACGTGCAAATAGGGCAGCAGGGATATAGGTAACGTGTCTGAATGGTAACGAACTTAACTGATAAAAGACAAAGTCAGCCATTCTCCAATTCTCTTACAGCTCTCCTGGTAAAAATGCTTGCTACACACAAACAGCTTTGCCTTATCTGCCCTGACAGCATTGCAGGGAAAACCATGCAACAAACCCTGTGGATCATGGAAACAAACACATACGACCCTTCATAAACTAACAAACATAAACAACTTAACCAACTAAGTAGGATCTGAAGTATCAATTGGTAATGTAGGGGATCAAACTACGTTAAAAGATTGATCAGCGATTTGCATAGACCTATATTTTCTTATATTTTCACCGATTTATCAGCTCATTTCAAGGAATCAAGATTTGATTCCTTGAAATGAGCTGATAAATCGGTGAAAATATAAGAAAATATAGGTCTATGCAAAATGCCACGATCAATCATTAACCAGACTTAATTATTTGAACAGACTGTACAATTAGTTATAGAGTTCTATTTCAGTTTATTACTTGTTTCAGATGACAAATTCACTAGGGGTTTAGTCTACATATTTGCAGTCCAGAAATGTTTTACATTAGGATACTTTTTTTGTTTGTTTAAATACCCAGGGTGCACTGCGACCACGTAGGTTACCTTAATTTTACATTGTTTTGTCTTTTTTGTGGATGCATCACCGGACTCAAACTAGAGCACTCTGCATCACAAATATAACACTGTACAAAATGAGCTGCAAAGCAAACTAACCATGCCAGAAAAGTTTTCCATATGGAGATAGGTATATTCCATTAAATTTCATATGCACTGTTAAGTTGTTATGTGGTATTTATTTGTTGGTGTGCAAAGCACTGCACAAAAAACAATCCTTTATTCATTGTTAATATGTCCCTGTAAATATCATTAGTTTAAAAAGATGTTATAATGTGTCATAATGCCCCATAGTGTTCATTTTACCTTGAAAATGCAGTTGAAAGTATGCTGGGAGTATTTTTGCTTCACAAAAACCTACCCTGTAGCATGTATTTCCAACGAGCCTGTGTTATGTTTACATAATTATTTTTAAATTATCCATGGATTTTTGTCAGTATTTGTTAATGTCATGTAGATTTATTTTGCCAAACCTTACAGAAATTCACATTATCACTATTTATTTGGCAGAAGCTTTAATCCAAAGCAATTTAGAAACTTTTCAAAGAAACCTTTCAGAAATACCTTTGTCAGTATAGGTATGTTCTGGGAATTCATGATTTTAGCAAACTGTCTAGCAGTCGTGCTGCAGGACTTCAACTAGCAATGTTGCTCATCCAGACAACCTGCTTTGCCTGCATCACAAGTGCCAATGCTTGGCACAGCTCAAACAACCTTTTCTTTTATGAAAATGTCAAACTCTCTCACATTGCATTCATTACTTGAATCACAAGGGGGCCAGATTTATCACCGTTTAAAAGGGGTGGATAAAATATAATGTTTCTGAAATTAGTATGCTCACTATGGTATTTATTTGCAAATACTGATTGATTGATTGATTGATTGATTGATTGATTGATTGGCCGTGTGTATTTTGTTATTAATACTGTGGAATTCTACAACCCCAAATCAGAAAAAGTTGGAACAGTATGAAAAACAAAGAAAATAAAGTAGTGATTTCCAAATATACCTTGACTTGTATTTCATTGCAGACAATACAACAAACACTATTTCAAGAGTTCACACTTAGCTGATGATTAATCATAAAGCTTGTTTGGCATGCTGTCTCGGGAGAGAGCCCTGAGCTCATTAGATCCTCGAGCCTGGGGCTCCCTCCTATTTGCAAGGCGAGAGGAGAGTTTGAGCTCAGGTAGATCTAACCCTAGCCAATGAACAGATAGTGATGGTTATGAAGAGATAACTACTTACTAGGAGCATGTCTAGGGTTCCCATTTGGATTAGTCAATTAACTTAAGTTGCATGTTTTTGGACAATGGGAGGAAACCAGGGAACCCGATGGAAACCAACGTGAGCACGGGGAGAATGTGTAAACTCCACACAGAAACGTCAGCTGGCTTGGTAAGGACTAGAACCAGTGACATTCTTGCTGTGAGGCAACAGTGCTAACCACTGGGCCACCGTGCCACTCATCTAGGAAAGGAGGAGAAGTAGGGGTTGAAGGGAGGATTCTTCAAAACAAAGATGGCTGTGATATGGAACTTAGGGTATTTATAGTGGCTTAGGAATCGTCTGATTGGTGAATCATAAATTGAATAGTGCGGGACAGGCTGCAAGCAATCATAAGCACATGATCCTTTCGAAATTAGTGTATAAATAAACTTCACTTCATGTGTTCCACGTGATTTTTATTTCAAAATAATATTTTTTTAACGTTGGAAAAGTAAAACATTACCACTTTTTAATGCTGCCATTCCTTTTCACAACACTTAAAAGACGTCTAGGGGCTGAAGACACAAAGATAAAGTGTTTCAGGTATTTTTGTCTCTCTCTTTCTGCAAACAAGTCTTAAGGTGGGCAACAGTACGGGGTCTTCTTTGTCGCATTTTGCGCTTCAAAATGCATCACACATTCTCTATTGGAAACATATTGGGACTATAAGCAGGCCAGTCAAATTCTTGTTTCAATTTCCTCCACACCCAGGATTTTGTAATGTGTGCAGAATGTGGTTTTGCATTGTCTTGTTAAAATATGCATGGGCATCCTTGGAAAAAGGGCAGCATATTGTGCTTCAAAATCTATATGTACTTTTCAACATTAATGCTGCCATGGCAGAAGTGCAAGTTACCTTTGCCAAGAGCACTGATACAACCCCATACCATCACAGATACTGCCATTTGGACTTGTTGCTGTTAACAGTCTGGATGATGGTCTTCTTTGGTCCGGAGCACACGGTGTCCATTTCTCCCAAGAAAATACCTGAAATACTGAAAAATCTGACCACAGTCCACTGTACGACAATCCATCCCAGATGCCTCTGAGACCACAGAAGTCGACAGTGCTTCTGGACATTGTTAACATAGGGCTTCATTTTGGTACAGTACAGCTTTACATGGCATTTGTGGATGTCGCTACATATTGTGGTACTTGACAAAGGTTTACCAAAGTAGTCCTGAGCCCATATGGTGATATCGCTTATAGATGAATGACGATTCTTGAGGGATCGGAGATATATATATGACCAAATATTTTGTTCATGTTTTCTGCAATGAAATACAAGTTGTCTGTATCATCTGCAATAAATTACAAGTCAAAGTAAATTTGGAAATCACTACTTTCTATTTTATTTGCGTTTTCCATACTGTTCCAACTATTTCTGATTTGGGGATGTAATAAAAGTTGTGATTAACTTAAAATGTATTTATCGAAAGATGATTTTTTTTTAGCATTGTGTTCAGTGTCACGTAAGCCTTACGAATGTAGCTGTATTTGAAAGTTGTGACTGTTTTTTTTTATTATTAATATTTGATTCATGTACAGCTCAGAAAAGCGAGAACATTTGTGTGGCAAATAACTCATTTGTAATCCTATTCGTCCATTTGGTGTTATGTTTAACTGAAAAAAAAGACTTAATGTTGTACAGTGAGTTATCCTGCTATATTTCTAAAACCTGTTTACCGTAGGATCTGCTATTGCTTTGCTTTAATTAGTTTGTTCCTAAATGTAATCTGCCGGCTTAAGTGGTAGCCACATCACTTGTAGGATGGTCCCAAGGTGATCTTGGCTTTTAAAGCCTCTTCCACTTTTGTATCAGGTTCTTTTTTACCCTTCAGAAAATGTGCTCATCCAATCAGTAAGGGCACACTCAAAGGGTTATGGGAGTCTGTGTGTTTGCCAACACGTAGCTTTCATCTCATCAGGAAGAGCAATAACAGCTGAAATCTGTCCAATCTCATAGCTCAAGTGAATTTAGCACTGTGCCAGTGTGTGCAATATTGCCAGAATGCTGCACGATTTAAAAGCCATTTTGAAAATAAAATTGTTTTTCATTTCTGCATGAAGCAGCTGATTAAGCATCTCTACTAAATCTCTATTTTTTTAAACTACTGCTACTTCTACACTACAAAATATTTGAAAATAAACAGTATTAAATATTTAATGATTCATGTTTTTTTTTTTTTTTACTTAATCATGCTTTTGAATTGTGTTACCTGGTAACAAACTGCCAGTACTTTTTCTGTTATTTTACAGACTTAATTCTCTCTATATTATATCTTAAACAGTATTAAGTACATATTTGTATTGTCTCAAAGTATTACCATGTCAATAAAAGTCACTTTTTAAATTTGCAATGTTGAAATTTCAACATCAAGAATTGAAAGAGCGGGCGACACTGTGACGCAGTAGGTAGTGCTATTGCCTGAAAGCAAGAAGGTCGCTGGTTCGAGCCTCGGTCAGTTGCCATTTCTGTGTGGAGTTTGCTCCGGTTACCCCCACAAGTTCAAAGACATGCGGTACAGGTGAATTGGGTAGGCTAAATTGTCTGTAGTGTATGCGTGTGAATGAGTGTGTATGGATGTTTCCCAGAGATAGGTTGCAGCTGGTAGGGCATCCGCTGCATAAAACGTATTTTAGATAAGTTGGCGGTTCACTCCGCTGTGGCGACCACAGATTAATAAAGGGGAATAAGCTGAAAAGAAAATGAATGAATGTATGAATGGATGAATTCAGACATGCCTTTAATGCTTTGTGCCATGCACTTTAGACTTTGCACCTAGATCAATAAAATATAGAGCCCTTAGCCTCTTAACTAATTAGCACACAAAATACCATTGTATTCTTCCACTTTAACCAATTGTGCCCATGTTCAGTTTTACTATTTTTTTAGTAAGCACTTTCTATTTCTGGCATTTAATGGTATCTGATTACCACCTTTTACAACATGACTCCACTTTTAAAAGGAGTCAACTTCATTTGAAAAGAAATAAAAAAGAAAATATTATTATCCCATTTAGTGTGAGATATGTGAGATATGGTCTTTCCCATCCTCATGATCTCTGAGTTACAATCTATTTAAATGCAAATGACATGATGGCAACCAAGTGAACAATTACAAACTTGAAACCAAAATGATCTCTGCTGTTTTGGGAGATGATTTGCCATTAGATTTAAGTTGGAAATCGCCTCAAAAACCAGCGTGGCTTTGTTCAGGGGATATAACATGTAAAGCCTGTTCGCACCAAACACGTTAACTATAAATATAAATCTAACAATAAATACATTTGCATCCACACTAACAAAAAAAAAATTCTGTTTATTTGTAGTTTTCATTAGCTACATTAATGTAGCTTTTCACTAGACACTACCACCTTGTAACCGGCAGATGTCCTCAGTGTGCTACAAGTGCAGTTGACCAGTGAATCTAGCTCATGTAATTTCTCTCCGACTTTCCTTCGGCTCATTCCTTGCTTGGTCAGGGGTCGCCACAGCGGAATGAACCACCAATTACTCTGGCATACATTTTATCCAGCTGTAACCTAGCATTTAAAGTTGTACTTGCATGCCCAAGAGACATTCCAAAATGGCTGCCAAGAGAAATGACTTTTAGGGACTATATATACTTTAAAGCGAAGAGATGAAGTAATGACTAATGAATTTATTCAGTCTTTAAAAAAAAATGTTTTTAAAGCTTATGGGCTGCTTAATCATATCAAGAAAGAGGGGCGCCTGAGAGAACAGCATGTGCACATCACTCTTGGTTACTGCACACTGAGTCATGGGGAAGAAAACATAATTAATCCAGCAATATCTCAAACGTGTTTTGACTAGAAGAAATGCAAGATCTGATAGAGGCGATGATGTTGCTTGACCAGACAATGCTTTGAACATGGCTAAAAATAGACTCTGAGCATTTTCACTCTGTCACCTCAATGTCAATGTCTAATTAAAGGGCAGTGTACTGAATAATAGAGCTCATCCCCTAAATTTTACATTCAGGTTCACTCATTATGCTAATTACAGACGTATCACTCTTCTCTTGATCAGGTCAAACGCGAGTTAATGAAGCTAAATGATCTGGATATCTTGAAATATTTTGTGTTTGATTCTGACCCAGAGAGTAACTAATTAGCAGGTGGTTGGCAAGAGTCCCTGTGAGAAGAACCAGGTCTCGAATACACCCAATCCCATTAGACAGAAACATGTACTGCTGAAGGCTAAAAAGACCCTGTGAGTCCATTATTTTATACAGATTTGCACTTTCTCTAGCTAAGTAGACCGTGCAGTCTCTAATTGGTCATGAGTCACTTTGGGGAGCAGTAATTATAAATCACTGATGTTGGGTTTTGAAGATTTGCAAAAATGGCACAAAAAAGGAATATTAAAAAAAAGATATTGCAAAAATTTACATCATCCCATCTTAAACTTGTCATTAAAGGTGCATTTTGGTCAGACTACTTGAATTTTCAGTTTTTAAATTAGTTTTAAAGAGTGAATCAGACTTCAATCAGCATACATTGTGTAAAACATAAAACCAACATTTACAAGTGCAAACTACAGTTTGATTAATAGTCATCATTTACTCACCCTAGGTTTTTAAAATGCCTTTTATTTCAGAATTATTTTCTAAATAATTCTTAAATGATAGTCTGTTTTAGTTAAATGTATGATTTAACTAAAATCCTGTCTAAAAGCCTTTCGTATTTGATCATGACTACACTCAATTCGTGCTAAAACAGTGTAATGTACTGCAAATGCAGTTGCTCAGTTGTGATTTAGCCAAAGCTAATGTGTGTGTAGTCATGTAGTCATTCATTCATTCATGTTCTTGTCGGCTTAGTCCCTTTATTAATCCAGGGAATAATCCGCCAACTTATCCAGCATTTGTTTTACACAGCGGATGCCCTTCCAGCTGCAACTTATCTCTGGGAAACATCCATACATTCTCATTCACACTCATACACGACGGACAATTTAGCTTACCCAATTCACCTGTACCGCATATCTTTGGACTGTGGGGGAAACCGGAGCACCCGGAGGAAACCCACGCAACCACGGGGAGAACGTGCAAACGCCACACAGCCGAGGCTCGAACCAGCGACCTTCTTGCTGTGAGGCGAACGTGCTACTCACTACGCCACCGTGGTGCCCCTAGTCATGTAGTCATACACAAAAAATCAAGTCAAATCAGTATTGACATTTCAAGAGTTCGCCCTTGCTGATGATTGATTATAAAGCATATTTGGCGTGCTGTCCTGGGAGAGAGCCCTAAGCTCGTGGGATCCTCGAGCCCGGGGCTCCCTCCGTTGCAGTGTGAGAGGGGTGTCCGAGTTCAGGTAGGTCTTGAGAACTCCCCCGCTTGGTAAATGTAGATTATGAATGGCTCTGGAGAGTGTTGAATTCTAAGCTTATCTATAATGCTGATTAAGTTTGCCAATTTACTTACGTTACGTAGTTACGTAAGTAAATTGTTAGTGTTGGTTATGTAGATTTTTTTGTCAACATTTTGGCTTGTGAAAGGCTGTTTTGAGGACTTTAATTATTGAGCTTATTTTCAGTGTTCTATTCTATATGGTTCCTTCATACAAGGCATTGTGTTGTTTAGTGTAATCCAACTTATTTATGTTATGTTGGCTCTGTTCTACATCACAAAGGAACGAAAAAGCTCTCAATGAAAAGTGTTTTTGCTTCTTCTTCTTTCTTTTTTTTTACTTACTGAGTTTACGCATTGCACATAATTGATACCAAATGGAAAACTTTGAAGTTTTGATTTCCACTGTAGGAGGCAATAAACTGAGTAACCTATTCCAAAGAAATTATGAAATTTTTGGGTCTTAAATTATATTTGTTGAGGTCTTAAAAAGCATTAAATTTTACTTTTCAAAATGGTGCAAGAACCTTGTAATATGTACAGTAAGAAAAAGGCAATCTCGTGGTAAAACGATTCTGTATTATGTGGCAGTTCACAATAAAACCATTTGAAAATGTCTAAACTCATCCCTAAACCTAACCTTCACTGGAGGGTGATGCTGCCTTCATATGCTATGGAAACGTAAATAAATAAATAATGAATAAATAATGGGAAAATTATTTCCTATTTTCTACACTTCTGAAGTCATAGTTACAAGTTTGTTGTGTTCAAGTGCTTTATTGTCTGATCCGAGGTTCATTCTTGCCCTTTTCTTAATCTTCAAATATCCATTCATGTCCAGTTTTTTTTTCAAAAAATATATATTTTTAATATAATGCATACTGTAAACAATTGATTAACACATATTTAAAACATACTAGTGAGATTAATTAGCCATCATTTGTGAGATTAATTAGCCATTGGCATTAATTAGCCATCAATACACCATTTAAAATAACAGGAATTGAAGAGATAAAAAATGTGTATGATTCATTATTATGAGGAATAATGTGCAAATTTGCACTCATTGCCAGATTTCTGTCATGTTTCTCCAGTCCATTGATCCACATCTGTGGTCCAACATGATAAAATGCTCCTGAAGAGATAAACCGAGGATCACCTTGCAATTGTGACCTAGGGCACACCATCCCTCGGGTCTGATTGGGTGAGGATTCATTAGCTTCTTTCATGATAAATGGAGTGAAATTCTGCTGTACCACCACAGCAGACATAGCCTCTTGAGTTTCACAGTGACGGGAGATCTTATATACCGTAACACGCTATATTAAGAGCTGAAAGCCTACCCAACAGTTTTAGTGAATCAAATGGTGGTTCAAAATTCGATGTATCAAGGGAGGCTCATGTTTAGAGGCTTTACTTGAGTGATTAAACATCAAGAGTCGGGGATTAGCAAACTGAAAAAAGCTACTTACTTAACTACATTTGTCAGGAGCATGATAGAGTTTCAGCTTTTTAGCTGTAGGGCTATATATACATACACAGTTTCTGTCATAAATGTGCTCTATTTTTACCACTTTAACAAGACTAATGCAATACAAAAATCATTTTTAATACATATATAATTAAAACATGACTGCAGCATTTACAGTAGCATTATTTAGAATATACATTTCACATTAACCTGTTAGCCAGCACTCACTTTTGGGGATTTACACCTACCTAACATTAAATAGTAACAGTTCCTGACTCCAGTAAGCTACAAACTTAAACCAGGTATCATTGGAAAGAAGACACTTTAGGCTTTACTATGCTAAAAGGGGAAGTGTCATGCTCAAAAATATAAAAAGTTATACATTATGAAATCATGAGGAAAAAAATTGTATTGTGTTCAGTATTTGTTTTTCCATATACAAACACAGGAAAACATTAATGTAATGTCCTAGAAAAAAAAATGACATAACAGCCAAGTGTTTCATGAGTTTATAATTCTAATTTGAATAAAACAGCATGCCAAATTAGATTTCTGTAAAATGTTTTCAGAGACTATATTGATGTCCTCCTTTCCCTTACCGTCAGAGGCATTTTCTGAAAACTTACCATCCCAAACTAAAACATTAACAGATGCTGAATGATTTGGTCTACATTCACAGTTCATGTATCTTTGGAAAGAAGACACTCTGGGCTTTATTATCCATCATCTAGAGTTTATAATGCTCAAAATGAAAAGAAAAAAAAAGTTAATCAATGCTTAAGTAATGTACAATAAAATGCACTGCACTAAACATTAAACATTTCATAAAGAAATATAAGATATTAGTCCTGAAGCAACACAAAGTAATAGGTCAAAAGCCACACATCTTCTGAGTATAAGTTTTGAATTTGATGCCAATATTATGCTAAATGAAATTTCTGGAATTATTTTTTTGAGACTATGTCTTGTGATTTTCTCCTGCTCCTTGTTTGGGGAGAAGCAGTCTAATGACCACACATGTTTCTAACAACTATTTTAGTCTTTTCACATACCACTTATTTTTTATTGTAAAATAATAGGCAGATACATATAGTATGAATGATTTATTAGAGCACAAGAAGTACATTGTGTGAAATAAGTCCAGTGCATATGCAACAAAAAAGTCTTACAATTGTTGTTTTGCTCACTAGCAGAAAGTGCTTGAACATCTTTATTGGAGTTTGTTGCTGCTTAAATATCCAAAGCCCCTTTACTCACTCTGGAAGAGTACAGTTCTTGAAGTGTTGGAAGAGTAGTGCCAGTGATTCGTTCAGCAGTCCGGGCTATTCGCTGTAGTCTACGGAGGTCGGTTTTGGCAGCTGAGCTGAACCAGACGGCGATTGAAGTGCAGAGGATGGATTTGATGACAGCTGAGTAGAACTGCACAAGCAGCTCCTTGCAGGTTGAACTTCCTCAGCTGACAAAGAAAGTACAGTCTCTGCTGGGCTTTCTTCACAATGGTGTCCCACTTAATAAATATTGTGTGGGAAAAAATGAATGACAATGCAAAAGGATTTGCATTTGATATTTTTTTAAGTAATTATTATTATTTAATTAATAATTTTTATTTCATGCATTAATTTACCTAGTACGTGATGTATTTCCTTGATATTAAAGCTTCCAAACACTGTTAACCATACAAAGCCATTCATCATTATCAGTGGTGTTTTTAAACTGGTGGTCTTTGGCTTGGTTTTCAGCTTTACCAACAGTCAGCTGGCTTACAGGATTGTGTGTTGAGCAGTATTCAACTCCAATTCAATGTCAGAATTAATAGCATTATTTATGCTATCAAATTAGATTAAGAGGTACCGTTCTAATCAGCTTTGACTGGCTGATTATAGATCAGATTGCATTTCGTTTATACCTTCAGATCTGTGAGGCTCTGTAGAACTGAGTCAGACTGAATTGTCAGAAAGAATCATGAGTAAGCTCTCCCTTTGGGGGAACCCTCATCAACCAAACGTCTGTGATGCAATCATCTGACGCTCGCCTTCATCCTCCCATCATCTGCTTTATTGCAGACATTACTTCTCGCTCTGTTGGTCCTATCAGCAGCCCACTTCTGTCACACGAGCTCATTGACCGCCATCTGACAGCAGGCTGGGATAAGACACTGTTATAATCTGATTCGTAGAGCCATGTGACATGATAAATGATGGCGTGCAGACTCTCGCCATTTGACATAAGTCACTGAAAGATGTATACATTAACCCTTTCACATTCCTTTCTTTATATAAATGTATAACAATAAATTATATACAAAATAAAAAGTAAAAAAAAAATAAAGTGCCTTAGTATCCCACCAGTATACATATATATATATCAAAATATATTGTGTATATAAAAAAGGTCAAACATGGAGAGTCTCAAAAATCATTTTGTACAAGGAATTACTTTCTCCCGCCATTCCTTCACATCTGCAGCTGACGTCAGTACAGCAGAAACCTTTGCTGCTTCACAAACATCATGTTAGAACTAGTATTTGAATGATTCTCTTGCATAATATCTAAAATTATGACAAAACAGGTGGTTTTGCTTATACTTTAAGATTATAAGGCTGAACAACATGAAATGCCATCAGTCTAGAGACATTTCCCAGTATTTCTGTTGCATTTTACAATAATTTACCCTGGAAAAAAGCCAAAGCAAAGCAAACACTACCAGATTACTATGATATAAATACAGCACTACAACATACAAAAGAGAGAGATCGACTTAGAATGTCACTTACCTGTTCTGTAATGATTTGTTCAGCTGTTGCTTGAAACTTATGCTGAGAAAATGCTGTTTTTCTCCCCTGATGACTTATTAGGCTGTCTCTGTCGCCATCTTGTGAACTAATCGGCAACTGCCTTTTCTCTGCTCTGTATGACAGGCTGGCCACCGACGAAAATCTACAAAACAAAACAACTACATTCTTACCTAAAAAAAGTCTCACAACTACAGTATATTGTCAAACATCTACAATATTTGTCAATTTGTAGTGAGTTTATTGATCTACTGTCACTTTATGTGTGTGGAGTAATACACAAGAGTGAAGAGGCTGTACGAATTCTGATATTGCAGCATATCGCATGGCTATCAGCCAATCATATATATATATATATATATATATATATATATATATTGTATTTAGTGTCCTTAACTACTATGTACTTGCATCAAAAATAAATAAATACAATGTACTTACTGTGTTCATAATGTATTTGAGGAACACTTGTGGTGCTCTTGAGCTGGGATAGGGGTAGGGTTAGGACAAGTTTGATGGTATTGGTAGGTTTAAGGGTGGGTTAATGTGTAAGGGATGGTCAACAGTGTATTTACAGAAATTAATTACAGATACAGTGTAACTACAGAAATTAATTACAGATATAATTACATACAGGTATTTAATCAAACATAAGTAGAGTGTAAACACATGTATTTACAGAATATGTACATTGTTACAAATTAATAATTTCTGTGTAAGTACATATTAGTTAAGGCCACTTAATATAAAGTGGGACCACTCCGCCCACATACAGCAACAAGCAGAGGAAACTCTACAGTTTGACAAATATTGCTGCTGTTGGACAACATAATGTACTTTTGAGGCTTTTTTAGTTAAGAATGTAGTTGTTTAAATTGCAACTATGCAATTTATTTATAAGCATAGAGCCTATATTAAAATAATTATAATTTGGGCAGAACAAAGGCAGTTGACGTTGTTCATCCACAAGATGACCGCATAATAAGCCAGTAGAAGAGGAAAACATCGTAATTACAAACTACAGCTGAACAAATCACTATTAAACAGGTTTAACACATTAAACTTTCTTCTGTATGTTGTAGTGCTGTATTTATGCCATACAATTGTCATGTATTGAGTGTGAGATGGGACTCACAGGAATATATTTATATTGTGTTGGCCACTCTTTGTATAACCCAAAGTTACTTTTTGGTTGACCGTTTGTTTCTAATGCGTCTCCTGTTTTAGTTACTGCAGTCTAGTGTAAAAAAGGAAAGAAGAAATTCCTGTATGTGTTAATCATTTTTCCTTATCACAAACACAACAGTAATCTGGTAGTGTTTGCTTTTCTTTGGCTTTTTCTGGGATAATTATTGTAATCTTCCGATTGCAGCAGAGAAATACTGTGAAATCTCTGTAGACTGATGGCATTTCATGCCGTTCAGCTTTATCTTAAAATGTTAGCAAGATTAACTGTTTTGTCATCACTTTAGACAGTACACTAGAGAATCATTCAAATACTAGCTCTAAGGTGATCTTGGTAAAGTAACAGCGGTTTCTACTGTTCTGACAACAGCTGCAGATGTGAAGTAATGGTGGAAGAAAGTATTTCCTCATACAAAAGGATTTTGAGAATCTCCGTGTTTGATTTTCTTTTTTATATACACGCTTATGCCATCGAACTGTTGTATAAATGCAATATCACACTCATAGCAGTGCGACGTGACTATATCGGCACTGGTGGGACACTAAGACCACATAAGAAGCCCGTAGAAGTTTAAACTACAGCTGATCAAATCACTATTAAACAGGTAAATCACTTTCTAAGTTGATCTCTTTCTTTTGTATGTTGTAGTGCTGTATTTATGTCATATAATTGTAGTGTATTGAGTGTGAGATGAGACTCACAGGAATGGATTTATATTGTATTGGCCACTCTATGTATAACCCAAAGTTACTTTTTGGATGACCGTTTGTTTCTAATGCGTCTCCTGTTTTTGTTACTGCAGTCTAGTTTAGAATAAAGAGAGAAAGAAGAAATTCCAGCATGTGTTTATCATTTTTCCTTATCACAAACACAACAGTAATCTGGTAGTGTTTGCTTTTCTTTGGCTTTTTCTGGGATAATTATTGTAATCTCCCGATTGCAGCAGAGAAATACTGGGTAATCTCTGTAGACTGATGGCATTTCATGCCGTTCAGCTTTATCTTAAAATGTCAGCAAGATTAACTGTTTTGTCATCACTTTAGACAGTACACTAGAGAATCCTTTAAATACTAGCTCTAAAGTGATGTTGGTGATGTAGCAGCGGTTTCTGCTGTTCTGGTGTCAGCTACAGATGTGAAAGGATGGCGGAAGAAAGTAGTTCCTCATTCAAAAGGATTTTGAGACTCTCTGTGTTTGATTTTCTTTTTTATATACAGGATTATGCCGTCAAACTGTTGTAAAAACGCAATATCACACTCGTAGCAGTGCGATGTGACTATATCGGCACTGGTGGGACACTAAGGCACTCGTCTTGCGGCCAACATCAAAACATATGGATTGACTGTTCAGAAAAAATTGCAAGGCCATTGATTTCAGATTTTTCAGAAGTATTCATTTAATCCCAAAATGATGGATCCGTCTGGATAAAATACTTATTAATTATTACCCAGCATTATAATGTGAATATAGTAATGACAGCATTGCAGGGCATTTGAAAAATAAAGATTCATACACGCAAGGCTATGTGACAAATGGAATGAATTGCTTTATTGGATACGTTATTGATTGTTTCAGAGTGTCTTACATCTTCTTGAAAGCACCCATGCGTAGACTATTGCAATTGATCAGAGCCAGGAAACTGTGAGTCTGTCATGGATATTGAAGACCCCGATAGATTCCAATCTCTCAGTAATAAGCTTGTAAAATACCCGTCTGTTGACCCAGGATCAGTGCTGCACTTTTGCCTATAATGGGAAGGAATGAAAGACTGGAATCACTGATGCCAGACATACTGGTTAATCTCCCAGACAAGATCCCCTGCGAGTGTGAGATGAAAAGGGGGCATAATTAGCCAGTCGGATTCACAAATGGTCCTGCAGGGAACCTGGACATGGTTTGAATATCATCTGATCAGATCCAGAAGCACATGCTTTTTCCACTGAGAGATGCATCATGTAATTTCCAACATTACAAAGACTTGAAATTGAAAAACTAAATAAATAACAACAATAATTTAAACTTGCTTTGTAATAACTATTTTTGGTTTTCATAGGTAAATGATTAATAAACTACTCAAATGAACATTAATAAATTTTATTTTTCACGCATATAGGAACAGTTACTCTGCATGTGTTATGAAAGAGGTGTTATGAAAGGGTTCCAAATGCAGATTTATTGTAAAGAATGGTCAGCAGGAAGGGGCCAAAACAAGAGCAAAACAATGATGACAAGTGTAATCCAAAAGAGTAATCCAGTAAACAGTTAATAACAAAAGATATACTACGTGTTTTGGGGTGTGAGACGTAGTTTGGACAAAGTTGTCTACGATTATTCCTATTTTGAAGTCATGCAGTGTGAAACTCCCTGTCGTCGATCCATCTTGCAGTGTAAACAAAGCAGCGACAAAACGCTAGCCCAGATAGTCATGCAGTGTGAAAACATCTGTGACACGACTACTTTGAAAATCAAGCAGTCTGAACTCGGCATTAGTAGACCGTGCATGTGCACAAAGTGTGCACACATTAGATAACTAGGAATTTGTGTTAATGTAGCGTTTAATAACAATGAAGTAACTATTACTCTAAGCCTGAAAAATAAGTTAATAAATATGTTCATAGTTTATTAATTAACACCAACTACTCTTAAATAAATGTTTTTTTTTTAAATAATACAGTACTTCATTTAGTAGTGAAGAACTTAACATTAATAAAGTATGACAATACAGACATTAAGCTCATTATATGTTTTTATCAGTCAAGAATACAGCATTGAAAGCTGCATTTATAAACTGCTTATTAATGTCTATTAATGTAGAGTTAATGCTTAATAAATGATGAAATAATTGATAATTCTTAATAAAAGACAAAATGATCAGTTATTATCAACCCAGGCTCAGTCTAAAATTGTACCCCAATATACATTTATGGAAAGAGCCAAATCCCTCCCAGGAGGTATGTTTTCTTTAGCAGTCTTTGTTTTCACGAATCCACCAGAGGCTGCTGCGTACGCTTTTTGAGATCTCAGATTTCTCTTGCGAGTCCCATTCGCATCTGCTGTTCTCGCATAAATCCACCAGAGGCCGCTGTCAACAGACTGACCGATCGACTGTCCCACCCTCCTCCTTCCCTAAACCCAACCAGTAGTGTTTTCTAAAGCACCAATCGACCCGCCCACCAACTTCCCTAAACCCAACCGACAGTTTTAAAAAGCAATCGATTAATTTTTACCACATTCTCACCCTTTTATTTACTTGTTTATTTTATTTTGTGGCTTCTGTTTTTGTCTTAACTGCTATCTAGAATCTTTCTTCGCCAGACTCGAACCATGACGTGGTCAACTCCTCTCTACACCTCAAGTTCGCTGACATACATGGTGAGCTACTGGACAAACTGGTAACAGCAGGAAAGCCATCCTATGGAGGTAAGCGCGAAAAGGAACGGCGTCATACTGCCCCATAGTGTTAATTTTAAAGATGGAATGCAGCCATACATACTTCTGGCTACATAATTCATATACAACGTATAAAGGGCTACGTTTTCAGAATGAGCCTGTGTTGGTTATTATTATTAACTTTTTAAATCGATTAACTCTGCTTTTTCATTAATCCAAAACAGAATTTATTGCAATAACTATTTAATATATTCGTTTATATTTCCCAGTATGACTTCACATTTTATCCCTTCCCACCATCATGCACATGTACTGTAGGTGGTGAGTATAATTCAAGAGAAACACAAACACATTACAGCTCCCAGAAGCAAAACCAATTGCCTATGAAGATTAAAATACATTATGAAAAAAAAACACAAAAAACACAGTCTTCGCATTTCCTCATGCAATCTGAACCCACTGTCTAAACAAAAACCACACATCAATTTTTCTTTCACCTCACACAGAAATAAACCATGGAATCCATTTACTATCAATACGCCACTTTGGTATAAGCATGGTGTAACGTCAGGAAATACTGTATCACCTTATTCTTAATAACATTTCAGATTGTGTCAATATGGCACTGTTTGTTTGTTCGCCGCATTGATCTGTCAACGCTGTTCAGCGCCAACGACTGAAAATAGAAGATGATGCAATGTGACTATACTAAATCAAACTCTAATGTTGCAACACACGAGAGTCAGAAACAATGTGTTTGCCTTGTGTCACTGTTACTTTGCCTGGTACAGATCATGTGATATGTACTATTTTTACATTTTCAACCAAAATAACCACTTTAGCAGGGACAATTGGTTCATATAAGTGATTTCTCTGCATACATAAGCATTTGTGACAATAAATCCATGGGCTAGCAAAACTTAGGCCCAATCTCAATTCTACCCCTTAGCCCTTTCCCTTACGCCCCATTCACACGAGGCTTCAGCGTCAACGCTTGGCAGAGGGCGTGTCTGAAGTTGGGGCTGACGCGATCGTCATAGCAGCGTCAGCCAATGAAATTAGTCAACAATTGGTTACTGTCTGGGCTGGTGTATTTGCATACAGCGATCTGATTGGCTGACGCTTCCGTTGGCGCTTGAAAAGTTGAGAAAGTCCCAACTCCTGCAGCGAGCAACGCCACTGAACGCCACTGAACACACCTGAACCAATTAATTAGGACCTGAACAGCACTAGATAATTACAGGCAGGTGTGTTTGATATGGGTTGCAACTGAAATCTGCAGGACAGTCAATCTCCAGGAGCAGGGTTGGTCACCCCTGGGCTAAGGGGAAGGGCTAGATAGCCCTTGAAACAGAGAGTTTTTAGGACCACACTCGAAACCAAGGGGCACGGAATTTCCCAGAATACACCATCTACAATGGCAGCACGGCTATGCAGACTTGAGCACTGAACTCGCTCTAGAAGTCCCAGAAGTCATTGCTACTGGAGGTGGGAAGTGCAGCATTTTGTATAGATTTATTATTAAAGTTCAGCGATATACATATTTACCTCAGGAGTTTCCCTAAATGAGACTGTGAAAGTAAACATTAGCATCAAAATCTTAATAAGGGCATAAATACATTAAGGGTGTTTATTTGTTGAAATTCTTAATATAATCAGTTTTATTTGTTATGTGCAACGTATATTTGTAAAGTCTTTATGCATAGTATATATTGTGAAACGAGGGAAAACAATAAATCATTGTATGGATGCTGTAATGTTGAAATAATTTTTGGTTAAAGATGCGTGAGGGTCATGTGAGCATCAGGAAGAATGCAGCATCTCATTTCTCACAGAACGTGTTCTCTGTCCTCGCAGTCTCCCGAGTTCATTCTTCCATTGTGACCTGGCAAGACCACAAGAATACAAGTCTGTTTTCTGCGTTCTTGGAATTGAGAAAGCCCTTATAGATATGGTGAGGAGCTCTGTCACCTGGGAGGAGCTCAGAGTAGAGCCGCTGCCTCTCCACAGCCAGAAAAGTCTGCTAAGTTGGCTCGGGCATCTGTTTCGCGTGCCTCCTGGACGCCTACTTAGGAAGGTGTTCGAGGCATGTCCAACCAGAAGAAAGTCTCATGGCAGACCCAGGACACGCTTGGAGGGCTATGTCTCTCTGCTGACCTGGAAACACCTCGGGATCCCCCAGAGGAGCTGGAGGGCGTGTCTGGAGAGAGGGAAGTCTGGGGTTCTCTCCTAAGACTGCTGCCCTCGCGAGCTCCAGAAAAAGAGGATGAAAATGAAGGAATGTGTCACGGTCACCAGCGATGTAACATCCAGAGATCGCTGGTACACACACAATTCACACAAGAACTACAAATCCACCATGTTCATGAACTACATCCCCAGTCATGCAACACACTCACCTGCTCCAAGTCACCACTGATTAGAGACTCACAGCTGAAGCCACTCACCACTGATTCACAGACTATTTAAACTGCACACAAACACTCACTGTTGCTGAGTCTTGTCTACTGTTCAGTGACACTACAACGCGTTTTCCTTTGTCTTGCTTTTCTGTGTTTTTGGATCTTGCCTTGGTTATTTGTATATCCCTGTCTGCTGCCTGCCACTGACCTTCTGCCTGCCCATTGACTACGATTCTGGACCGTCTGTATACATCGGTTTGCACCCGTTGACCATTGCTTTCCTGACCTTGCTAATAAACCTGCATTTGGATCCGCACCTCTGTTGTCAGTGTCACATCCAAGTGTTAAAGAATTAATTATTATTTTTTTTCATTTATGTATTAAAAACGTTATGGATGTGACATCTTGCCGTTATAAATGTTACATATGAGAAATTGCCACTTATGTGACTTTGGTAAACTAAATACACTGCTTAAAAAAATAAAGAGAACACATAAACAACACAATGTTACTCCAAGCCAATCACACTTCTGTGAACTCGACATGCTCACTTAGAAAGCAACACTGATTGACAATCAATTTCACAGGCTGTAGTGCAAATGGAATAGACAACAGGTGGACATTATAGGCAATTAACAATACACCCCTAATTAAACGAGTGGTTCTGCAGGTGGTGACCACAAACCACTTCATTCTAGTGGTAGCATGAGACTACAACCCACTCAAGTGGCAAGAAGGTTTGCTGTGTCTGTAAGTGTAGAGTCCAGAGCATAGAGGTATGACCAGGAGACAGGCCAGTACATCATGACACATGGGCAACAGCCGAGCAGCAGGACTGCTACCTCGACCTTTGTGCAAAGAGGAACAGGAGGAGTGGCACTTCATTGGAGGGTCACACAGCCCTCCATGTGCTCACCAGCTTACTCCCTTTTGTGACCATATGCCGGTGTAGTTGTCCTTGGGTTCCTCCTAAGGCAAGACAATGCTAGATCTTGCAAGACGAAGGTACTGATGTTATGGACTGGCCCACCCCTTCGCCAGACTTGAATCCAATTGAGCACATCTGGTCTATCATGGCTGAGTTCGAAATCTCCTACTACTCAATAGGTACTGCATTTAAATTTAAATTTACTACTCAACCATTAAGTACGTTTATACACAATATAAATGGAACTGGGACGTACTCCATCCACCATTTTGTCATGATCACGTGACTTACCGTGTCATTTGTGTCGCATCACTCCTATTCATGAATTCTCTTGCAGGGCATCATAGGATAGCGTAGCATGTAGAAGCACATGTCAGAATCGAGTTGACTCGCGTGCTTTTGTATGCATGTTTTTGATGTACTGTATAGTATGGAAGTATGCGATTTCGACCGCAGTACATGTCTCGCTCCATCTACCAACGCCACGTTGCGTCACAAACTGTCCAGGAATTAGCAGAGAGTTTAGTCCAGGTCTGGGAGGAGATTCCTCAGGAGACTTGCCTAGGCAATGCAGGGAGGTCATAGAGACATGTGGAGGCCACACACACATTACTGAGCCTCCTTTTAACTAGTTTTAAGTACATTACATCAAAGTTGGATCAGTCTGTAATCATTTTTTTTTCACATACATTTTTACTCCAAATATCTATAGGTTAATAAATTTGATTTCCATTTATAATTTCTGTGTGTGTTTTTTTTTCTTTTTTCTTTGTCCTTTGTCAGCACATTCATGTATCCAAAGAACAAATTGTTTAATAAGAATAGTACATTAATTCAGATCTAGGATATTACTATTTTTGTTATGGGAAAAGGAAAAGAAAGCTACACAATTCCCCACGTCAACATCTGAGAGCAAGTCTACAAAGAGAATAAAAAAAGACATACCAATGTGTTGTGTTCCTTATTTGGGGATCATTTATTGTTTTAGATGCACTCCTCCAAGAAAGAAAAAAATAAACCTAGACTTGTCAGGACATTTATATACTGCTACTCTCTAATGATTTGAAGTGCTTCTTTTATCCTCACTTTCAGTGAAATGTCGCTGTCAGTCGCTTTGGGTAAAAGCATCTGCTAAATGAGTAAATGCACTAAAAGAATGAGTTAATGCATGAATGATGTTACGAATAAAGAAACAACTCAAATAAATAATCATTTGTTTTATTGTACTTTATTTTTGTTAATTTATTATTACAAACCCTAACCCTAACTAGAACATTACTATTACTACTACTACAAATAATAATAATAATAATAATAATAATAATAATAATAATAATAATTATTATTATTATTATTATTATTATTATTATTATTATTATTATTTGTA
>CAIGQQ010029210.1:23988-55062 GCA_903798035.1 Danio albolineatus
CTGGAAGGGCATCCGCTGCATAAATCAAATGCTGGATAAGTTGGTGGATCATTCCGCTGTGGTGACCCCAAGAGTAATAAAGGGACTAAGCCGACAAGAAAATGAATGAATGATCATTTTCATGTATCTCTTTTCCATTCAGTCCTTTTTATTGTCTGCCAGAACTATCAATCATTATATTTCAAATCGCTGTCACAAAAAGTTCACATAATTGTTTATTTAGATAAATCTTTGCCTTTTTTATTTTATTTGATAGCGCAGTAGGATGAAATGAAATTTAGTGGGAGAGAGAGTGGGGTCTATGAGCCTGGACTCAAACTCGGGACACCCAGAGAGCTGCTGTGCTACTGTATTTGTTAGCCCACCAACCACTCATTTATCCAACCCAGGCTCATTCTGAAAACGTACAGCTATATACATTTCTGGAGAGTGACAAATACGTCCCAGAAAGTACTTTTTTGACAGTTTAAATCGCTCTTGCGAGT
Source organism: Danio albolineatus (assembly GCA_903798035.1). Classification (NCBI taxonomy): domain Eukaryota; kingdom Metazoa; phylum Chordata; class Actinopteri; order Cypriniformes; family Danionidae; genus Danio; species Danio albolineatus. Next base: position 24,474 of record CAIGQQ010029210.1, read on the forward strand.
GCCATTCGCACCTGTTTTTCTCGCATATATCAACCAGAGGCCGCTGTCGACTGACTGACCGACACAATGGACTGCCCTAAACCCAACCAATAGTGTTTTCAAAAGCATCAATTGACCCGTCCACCCACTTTCCTAAACACAACTGACAGTTTTAAAAGGCAATCCAGAAAAAGAAAAGCCTTCGTCTGATTTTTACCACGTTTTTACCACATTCTCATCCTGCTATTTGCTTGTTTATTTTATTTTTTTGTCATCTGTTTTTGTCTTACCGGCTTTCTGGAACCGTTCTTCACGGGACTTAACCCAGTCATTGTGGTCAACTCAAAGCGTTCCTAAGTTCTCCAACTTACATGGCGAGCTACTGGACAAACTGGTAAGGGGTTAACTGGTAAGCGAGAAAAGGAATCACACCACCACACAGCATTTTTCTGCCGTTTTGGGTTCTTCTCACACCACAATGATTGCTTTAGTCCTAACCAGTTGAAAAGAACCAAAATCCAGTCATGTGACAAAATCCACATCACTCATTGTCACGGTTCTGCCACTCCAGTCTTGTAAATTCTTGTTTTGGTGGCAGAGTCCAGACGCTAGCTCTGTCTAGTCCTGTGTGTTGTGCTCGGCTTGAGTTTTCACAGGTCGAGCACTCATTTTGTCAGTGTGTCTTTGTATGAGTGCCAATGAGTGCTCTCGTCCTGGTGTTTGTGTTCGTCTGTCTGCAGCGTGGTGTTTATTCCCAGCGTCTCAGTCTAGTTGATTTCGGTTTCGGTTGCCGCTGGGATAAAACATGCACACTGTGAGTGTTTTCAGTCATCGTGTACTTGTGTTGCGTTCAGTCCTCTGTTGGTGTTGTGTTTAGCACGTGGTGCATGTTTACATACACCGCATGCTTTCGCGTCGTCATATGAACACACGGTTAATCTGTTATCTCATTGGCTGCGTGTTCTAGTCTTGTTTTATGTGAGCACATGGCTTGTGGTGTTTGTGTCATGTGGTCATCTATCTATTGTCTAGTCCCACCTTCCTTGTTAACCCATTATTAGTTTATCATGTTCACCTGTTTGTTTGTTAATTATTTCTGCTTATATTCTCCTCATGTCTGCTGTCCTGTGCCAGTTCATCGTCTATACGCCCCCATGTTCTTACTCCTGTCCTGTCTTGCCAGCCCAGCTAAGTTTGTTTATCTGTTTGTGTTATAGTTATGTTTTCCCCCTCAGGGTGTTTTTTTGTTGTCTTTTTGTTTTGTTTTTATTTAATAAAAGCCATCTTACGTTGCATATGAGTCATCGATTCCTGAACCCTGACACTGATTGGACAGATGTTTTTGAATGCATTTCCTAAACTGCTTTTCAATTGGTCAGAATTAACATGCAGAAAATGCCAAACGAACTCCCGCAAGTAAACAAACCGACAGACACAAAATGTCGCTGCACTGGCTGATTGTAGCCCTGGTCATAGTATACTATATAGTTTGTAAACATTACTTTAGACAAACTATACATTTCGAGAATGAAGCACAGCTGTGGCTGAAAAACAATGTTTTAATGCATTGCAATATGCAAAGTCATTAGGAGGAGGCGTGAATTAATTCAGCTAAACTACAACATGAGTCAGCTTTCGGAAATATTACCAACGATCCATCAGGTAATGTTTTTCCCTCTCTCTCTCTGTTTAAAACTGTTGGTAAAGTGCTGTCAACAAATATTTTTCCTCCACACGCCATCAGACTGGCAGCTGGATTATTCCAAAGAGGTGCAGTACTTTTTGCGGTTGGGTCTGTTTTAGTTCGGATCATTTTCACCACTAACAAACTGCACTAGGGTTCGTTTAAAAGCGTACCAAGACCACCTCTTCAAGTAGATCACTTTTTGGGTCCACCTTTTTTGCGAACTCGACTGCGATTGCAGGGAAAATGAACTGAAATAGTGCGATTCAACTAAGTAAGGCAGGTGTGAAAACACCCAAAGATAAAATGCAGCCATAAGTACTTCTGGCTACATAATCCCAGGAAATACGGGAGGGTTGACAGGTATGCCCTATATACATTTCTGGAGATTGTGTCCAGAAATGTATATAGGGCATACCTGTCAACCCTCCCGTATTTCCTGGGATTCTCCCGTTCTATCCCGCTATCATCCCGTAAAGGTATTTTCCCGTATTTCTCCCGTATTTTCAGTCGTTCTCCGACGGGTTTCAATAAACATTAAAGAGCCGATCCTCCCTATACGCAACCCTTACCGCCAAACCACCAGGGGCCGCCCCTTGCTCTTAAATGTGAATCTGTTCTGTGCTTTCGGTTTATTTAGGCATGAGACTTGAGCTGCATCCAAAATGGCATACTTGTGCACTTTTCTACGCCATTTTGTAGTATAAATAGTGTAAGAAGTGCGTTCACACTGAAAACTGTAAAAATAATAAGTGCACTTTAATTACGCGGATGATGCACTCATTCCACCGGTAATATGAAGCGTGTAATGATGGACACTTCACACACTCAACGACCGCAGCTTCGTGCACGTAACAGAAGGGGCGGAGCTATCATGCACACATGTTGGATAACTTTATTTATTTTGGACTGTGAAAGCAAAATTCTCCTACGAGAGTGATTATAGCACCTCCCGATGGTGAATGCGGTTATACTCATGCCAGGTATTATTAGGAATTTTGGTCATTTATTTCTCTAATTTGGCGACCGTCAAACGTCATCAGGGAAACGGTTTAAACTTCCGCTTAGTAGAAAAGCCATTAGTGTTCCATTTGGGACAGCACTACATACATATACTATACTGTTGAGTGTTTAAGTGCATAAGTACATAGTGCATAAGTGCATAGTGTATAGTGTGTCATTTGGGACACAGCTTTGGATTCTGTACACTCAAAAAAATCAACTAGGCATGTATTGGATTTACAAAATAAAAATTTGTCAGATTGAAAAGAACAAATCAAGTTTACGTAGAATCACCACGCGTTCTCGGCAATGTTATGTTGTTGGCTACATGTTTCCTATACATTTTATACTTTTACATTTTGAATAGGAGTACCAAAGTGAAGAAAGCTGTTTAAACTCAATTTGTGAACAAAATAATGTCCTACAGGTATTGCTTGGGGATCTGTTTTCTTAAGAGCCAAGGTTATTTTGTTGGCTAAATGTTTCTTATACATTTTATGTTACATATTACAATTTTGGATATTATATAACATTTTGTATCAGAATATTAAAGTGAAGAAATTTGTTTAAACGTGATTGGTGCCTGCAAAAGGCTATAATAAAATAAATATATATAACAAGTTTTCTGTCCTTTTTTTGTGTTGATTTACTTAATTTTTAATCTTGCTTCATAGTACTGTCATTTAAACAATGTAATTTAAACAATATTGAACAAGAAATTCACTAGTTGATTTAACAAGACATAATTTTGTTAAAGCTTTACTGTTACATTGAGTAAATTAGAATAAATTTAATTAGAATAACACAATACAAACATTTTGAGTCAATTAGTTGCAAAGAAGTTAGACTGACATATTGAAACCATGTTTTATCTACAAATGTGCATTGTGTTCATACAACACGTTCAAAGCAGTTCAGGTTTACTTGATTGGATTAGATGCATAAAGGGTGCCACGATTAAATCATGTTCATTCAACAATTTTTTTTTTTAGTGTACATGCGAGTAGAAGCAGAGCGAAAGTGGATACTGGGGGGAATCCCTTATTTTCACATCCCAATGTTGACAGGTATGATATAGGGCTAGGTTTTTAGAATGAGCCTATATTGCAATTTATGGTTCATTCATTCATTCATTTTCTTGTCGGCTTAGTCCCTTTATTAATCCGGGGTCGCCACAGCGGAATCAACCGCCAACTTATCCAGCATATTTTTACGCAGCGGATGCCCTTCCAGCCGCAACCCATTTCTGGGTAAGCAATTTATGGTTATTCACCATAAATAACACCATATATAGCATGTACTATTCAAAATCATGGCCTTTTTTTACAATAGCTTGTAAACGGTTCAAAACTGTCCATTGCTTGTCTATTTTGCATGTGAGATATCCATCAGGTGGTCAGTGAAAAAGCTAGACATCCAAGGATGTGCCATTAGAGACTAAGACTAGCAGCAATCAGTCACCAATGTGCCCTTGAGCAAGCCACTTGACCCCAGGTACCTCCAGAAGGGTTTTCTGTCTAATAAGCTGCTAACAGTGGAATCATGTGCTAAATGACTCATTACTTACAAATTCCGAAGTTATTTGTAGCGCAAACTGATAACAGTTTTTTGACCTTCATGGAATACCGGGAGGAGCAGATGTCTCCACACTGATTGTTTTAAATGATAGCTCTGCGGGGAGACTGCGGCTCAGACCACTTGCAGGAGACTGATTAAAGCTGGCTGCATGCAAATAAATAACATCTGTTAATAAAGATCGTTAAGGTTGTTAATGATTCTAAAGGTCATCAGTTATTACTGCAGATTCAAATAAGCGAGTGGGGATGGGTGTTTGCACGACGCAGCTTTCTAAAAACAGAAAACCTTTTTATGCATTTTGGTTGTTCATTTGCTGACAGTGGCGTTTTGGGATGGATGCTGGAAAACTGGGGAGAAACAGGGGTGAGTCAGCTATATTTGTGTTGTGTTTTGGGGTTGGATGAATCGAAAGAATAGCACAAAAGACTGCCCAAACTTACTTTAATTTCCCAGCAGGACAATAACCGCACATATTAAAAAAAGTCTTGTTATTCCACACATTCATTCAAGTGTCATCACAAACCAGTATGTGGTTACTTTATCTGTTATATGGGTTTTTCATGGAGCTTATTCCATACAATTCAGTTTATAGTTCCATCAAGTATAAAATACTATGTGACTGGGGCGGCACAATGGCTCAGTGGTTAGTCTTCTCACAGTAATAAGGTCACTGGTTCGAGTTCCAGCTGGGCCAATTGGCATTTCAGTGTGTTCTCCCAGTGTTTGCGTGGGTATAGACCAGGGATCACCAAACTTGTTCCTGGAGGTCCGGTGTCCTGCAGATTTTAGCTCCAACCCTAATCAAACACACCTGAACAAGCTAATAAAGCTCTCACTAGGTATACTTGAAACATCCAGACAGGTGTTTTGAGGCAAGTTGGAGCTAAACCCAGCAGGACACCAGACCTCCAGGACCGAGATTGGTGATCCCTGGTATAGACCATTTTGAGGGATGCAAACAAAAACAATAGTCCCAACTTATTTCCTGGTTTACATTGTTGATTTTTATAGCTACCGAGAATACAAAAAGAGCCACGTATTGATTAAAAATGTTATGATCGCATACCCAATTCACCTATACTGTACCACATGTCTTTGGACTTGTGGGAGAAACCCGAGCACCCAGAGGAAACCCATGCGAACACGGGAAGTTCTTGCAAACTCCACACAGAAATGCCAACTGACCCAGTCGAGGCTCGAACCAGCGACCTTCTTGCGATTGTGCTACTCACTGTGCCATTGTGACGCTGTTGTCTTATTCAGATTAAGGCAAATAATTTGATTACTGATGTACATGTAAATGTAGTCATTGTCTTTTGAATGACCCAATTTGGTCTTAGCTGTCGGGCAGGCAATGTGTTCCCACACACCTGAAGGCTCCAGTCTAACAAACTGCTGTGGAACGGTTATGCTGTGTTCACACCAGACGTGGCAAGCGTGGATAAATCGCACTATTTACGCATAAATAGACACATGAACATTTTAAGTTAACTCGCTTCATTCACGTGTCAAATTCACTTCACAACAGTCGCGGATTCAATGGGCAGAGCTTCTGTCTGCCCGGTGACTCAAGCGTCATTGCTAAATGGCTAACATGGATATCATAGAGAGAACAACTGTGTTTATGTGCTTTATGAAGACTGAAAAACAGTGTTGATTCGTTTGGAGCCATGTCTGAGGTGCACCCAGCTTCTGTGAGCTCATAAACTCCTCCAGAAAGCTTTCAGCGATGCTTCTGACTAAAGCCTACTTCTGCGTCAAGTGATAGCCGTGACCCATGGCCCATGCAATGCGCGTTGTCGTGCAGTTATACTTCAGTACGCTGTATATGCTGATCTGCAATAGCACTTCCGAAACTCTAGCTGGCAGTAGGTTTTTGTGTTCCTCTGTGTCAGGTTTCTTTGCTGGTATTTTGTTTTTTCTGAACGCTACCTTAACGTACAAGTAGCTCAGAATCGCTCGTTTTGAGGCGGGAACCGGCCGACATGCACCAACTTTAATAATAGGGTAAACACAAAGCAACAGTTTCCATCTACAGCTCCTTGACGCGACTCAACACTTATAAACACTCACTCCATTTGGCTTATGCGGCTCTAACGTCCACCCACACTCGTCAGCACGACCAAGCCGACCAATCACAGAGCTTGCGCTATGCATCATTTCGATGTGTAGTCATACCTGCCAACATTTGGTTTTGAAATTCCGGGAGATTATTTATTAGGGGGTATTTACATGAAGTACAAATAACGCAAAATGATTTTTCTCATATTATTTTTTTTATGTTTTGTTGTGACTTTTAACATTGTTTGTAACATATTAAATAAATAAAAAATCCAGTATGTTTACTCAACCACAGGCCATCCAACACATGCAGTATGCATTTTTTTTTCTTTAGTAGGATCGTGACGTTTTTTTTCATATTAAAAATAAAAATGTGAAATAACAAAATGAACATACAAATGAGCCCAAAGCAATATCCATGGCTCCTGGTGACACAATGAGGTCTTGTAAAGCTAAACGATAAAAATAAACTCTCTAAGGAATTGAACATTAATAATAATTTCAACATAATTTACAATTTTAGTGTCGTTGTGTTTTCACATGCTGAGTGATGTCGTTTTTTCCACCGTGTCCGATATTAAAATCAATATGACACTCCTTGCAGAAAGCGTGGGCGTCGTCAAGGTGGCTTCTAGACCAAAATTCTTCTATCCAGCTGCTGTTAAATTTACATGTATATATTTTTTTCTTTGCTGAAGCACAACCTGACTCTTTTCCTTCCATGTTGTGTACTACTACTGACGCAGCTGCTTGTTGCTACTGCCACCGTTCAAGTCCCGCATCTACCTCCTGCGCAGTAATCACCTGAGTTGTAACGTATGTTGCCAGATTGAGGTAAAATATGTTATAAGATTTGAATATTGCGTCAATTGTGTGAGGTAACGAACTTCATTCAAGATCTGGCAACTTGAGAAATATGAACAAAAGTGCTTTTTTGGATCTGCATTGGGATGTACGAATTACAGGAGTTTCCCGGGAGAAATAACAAAGCAGGAGGGTGGCGGGAGATGGATGTGAAATACAGGAGACTCCCGGGAAAAACAGGAGTGTTGGCAGGTATGTGTGTAGTTAAATTTTTTTGAGAGGTGCACGTCAGCGTTGGCGACGCCGACCACGCGCAGGCTGCACCACAGCATACGCGTACGCTTGACGCAGAAGTACAAATCAGCTTTAAGCCGAGCCCAGTTTGATGAACTGTTGTAGGCATTGGCAGGAGGATTTTCCACCAGGACAGCAACAACAGGAGCTATGTAATAATTACACCCCCCACAAGAGCAAGCTCCTGATTGGTTAACGCGGCGTGAATGTCCGCTGAAGTTCAGATTTTCGAGCGATTCGCAATACGTGATATGCGCATTAGGCGTATTAATCGAGCAAAACGCTCAGTGTCATTTGCACTGCCTCATTTATGTGTATCATGCAGCAGTATATGTATTCACGTCTTTGCATTGACTTACCATGGAAATCACTCACGCTTGATGTTTCTGCATTTGGTGTAAACGCAGCATTAAACATTAGCAGTGCCAGACTTATTTGTTTAAATGCAATTTTATCCAAATAATGCACAAAATAGGGCGACACAGTGGCGCAGTAGGTAGTGCTGTCGCCTCACAGCAAGAACGTCACTGGTTCGAGCCTCGGCTGGGTCAGTTGGCATTTCTGTGTGGAGTTTGCATGTTCTCCCCGTGTTCGCGTGGGTTTCCTCCGGGTGCTCCGGTTTCCCCCACAAGTCCAAAGACATGCGGTACAGGTGAATTGGGTAAGCTAAATTGTCCGTAGTGTATGTGTGCGAATGAGTGTGTATGGATGTTTCCCAGAGATGGGTTGAAGCAGGAAGGGCTTCCGCTGCGTAAAACAAATGCTGGATAAGTTGGCGGTTCATTTCGCTGTGGCGACCCCGGATTAATAAAGGGACTAAGCCGAAAAGAAAATGAACGAATGAATGAATAATGCACAAAATAGCATTCAGCGTGGACATTAGGTCTAAATCAAGGTCCATTGTACTGAATGTTTTTCTAGGTTTATTTTTGGTATCGTGTACTTAGCTCCACAAGGCTTTGCTACATGCTATGATAATTAGGTTTGATTTAGCTGCGCCGCTATCTCCCAGCATGCAGACATGAGGAGAACCAAGCACACCCATGAATCACCAGGTATGCCTCTGGATGGCCCATGTTCTTCTCAACTGCGCTTGCACTCATACATCATCCTCTGTGTGTCTGCGTCCCTGGATTTATAGACTAGGAGTCTGCACTCTGTTATTGTGACTGGAGGGGCACATTTAGATGACCTTCCAGTGGGAGGGGTTGAAAATAGAAAGGAGCGGATGCGAAAGCTCTCTTTCATGGAGAGAAGTGGTAAAGACATTGGTAAGTGTAAACGTGGACCAGTGGATGTGGAGAAAAGCATGGTGTGCTGGCAAGGCAAGCAATACTAAATCAATTTTATGGCAGCAAAGGTAGTTCTGACTTGGGGATGATCCCAACTAAACTGCAGAGACCAATTAAATAGAGACTCCAGTGAACGTGTTGGTCACACTTTATTTTCCATTTGTTGAATTTAAGTTACATTGCATCTACATGCCATCTACATTAGATTGGCCATTAGATTATACGTAGATTGTTAGGTTAGGGTTGGGGTTAGTGTAAGTTGACATGTACTTGCTAAGTTTCTTATAATCAGTTAAATGTCCGTTGAATATCAGTATCAACAGATTTTTAGCAGACAGTCTATTAATACTCAAATGGACCATCGAAATAAAGTGTTACCAATGTGTTTAACTGGATTTGCTTTATGGTTTTTATATTGGACATTATGGGCTAAAACACCCATGATTGAAACATTCATGAGTCCACAAAGTGGTGCAAATAGGTTTGCTTTCTAAACAACGTGGCACAAAATATAGTGTTAATGTGTGAAAATAGCAACAAACCACGCCAAACACTCTTGTGCCGGGTGTATAATAGGGCCCTATATGTTTTCGAGGACAAGTAGATTGTGTTTATACACATTGTTCTGAATTCCAGAAACTTTTGCCCTTTTTTATCACCTTTAACCATCTGGCCATTCTCGTCTGACCTCTGGCATCAACAAGACATTTTGGCCCACAGACCTGCCATTCACTGAATATTTTCTCCTTTTCAGACTAGCCCTTCTGGCACTAATAATCATATCACATTCAAAGTCATTTATATGGTTTTTATTTCCTACTTTCGATTTGAACTTTGATAAATCATCTTCATGTCAACATGCCAGTGATCTCCTGCCCCTTCACCCTAAAAAAAGCGATGTAAAATTTGACACTTTGAGTAAGATGTGTTGGCTTTGTCAATAAATGTCATAGCATAACATATATAAAGCTATTATTAATATTATTATTATTATTATTATTATTATTATTTATATCAACACATATTACAACTCGTTGAAACAGAATTATTACAACAACTTCATTCATTCATTTTCTCATTCATTTTCTTTTCGACTTAGTCCCTTTATTAATCGGGGGTTGCCACAGCGGAATGAACTGTCAACAGAGGTGGGTAGAGTACTTGGGGAAATTTTTACTCAAGTAAAAGTAAAATAATAATCTTTAAAGTTACTCGAGTAAGAAAAAAGTATCTCATAAAAAAATTACTCATTCTCATTCTTCATTTGTATTTATATATATATATATGTGGGGACCCCGTGTGATAATCCCATTCCCCAGCAGTCTTCTGTTTGAGTGATCAAAACTCCCCTCGGCCCAAACACTGCCATCACCGCGGCCCCGGTCTTCACTTTGCACAATCATAAGTATCTTCCCCTTACGCGCCAAACCCCCCACCCATCTTCCCTTGGTGCGATCATAAGCAAGCGCAGCAAACCCCCCCTACCGCTCTTCACTTTTGGGGGGGGGCCTAGCCGTAACTCTTGCGGATGAGCCCATGCATTTTGCGCTATGCCACTGATCGCATTATCAAACTATTCTTGTTGACATCTTGGAGTAAAAACATAGACTGAACTTAAGGCCGTGGGTGACCTATACATGTACTCACTGCACAGACAGCGTGACCGTCCTTCTCGGATCCGCAGATGGCGACAAGGCATGAACGCAGTAGCTATAAACTCTTCCTTGACTTCAGTCATCATTCCAGCGGAGGCGTGTGCGCTCAAACCAAAAGCGGGAGACGCGTCTCTATAGCAACCTCTCGCGACACAACCGCTTCAATGCGGCGCCTCGCGACATTAGCAATCAAGTACAATCAAGACCGTAATCGAGGAACATTGCCAGATGTAACGAATAAGAATAATGAGTTTTCTCTAATAATTTACTTAAGTGGTTGGCTGGTTGACCAGCCTGGTTTTAGTGGGGTTTTGGCAGTTTACAGGCTCTTTTCCAGCCATTTCCAGCCTGGTCTTAGCTAGTCAGGCTGGGAGATGACCAGCTAAATCCAGTTTTACCATCCTAGCCAGGCTGGGAGTCCAGCCAAAACCACCAATATCCATCTTGAACCAGGCTGTTCAAGCTGGTTTTAGCTGGTCATTTTCCAGCCTGACCAGCTAAGACCAGGCTGAAATGGCTGGAAACAAGCCTGGAAATGGCCAAAACCCCTCTAAACCAGCCAACCAGCCTAGGTTGGTTTAAGCTGTTTTTTTCAGTAGGGCTGTGCCACATGTCTTTGGACTTTGGAAACCCACGCAAACACGTGGAGAACATGTAAACTCCACACAGAAAGGCAGACTAACCGAGCCGAGGCACGAACCAGCAACCTTCTTGCTGTGAGGGGATTGTGCTGCCCACTGCCCCACCGTAACGCCCATTGTCTTATTCAAATTAAGGCAAATAATTTGGTTACTGGTGTCCATGTAAACATAGTCACTGTTATCTGTTTGAATATATCACACATTACTAAGAACCAGTGAGAGCCAGTGCTGCTCTTCTGTGTATATTAATAGGAAAACATGCTGCAAACTTCCAATTTTGGCCACCCACAGGTTGCTTGAACAATTCTACTTCACGTTACTGCGTTAAAAATGTGAAACCCCTTTGCTCCGACCCATGCCATCCCTTACATACGATGAGTTTCAGTTGGTTAAAACAGCAGCTGTGATGCTCTGTATGACTTGTCATGTATTGTAACGTGTGCGACAGACAGAGCGGCTGTTCCATAATGTGACATTGTCACTGGCTGCTGTGGTCACATTCGTACCGAGACTTCCCCTAAGTTATGAGCGCGCTGGACTTCCTGTGTGTGGGGATTGCTGGGAAATATCCTGCAGCCAAATGCTGGCAAGATAGTGTCACTTTCCATTACCCCCATCCACCAGCGTCCAAAACGAGAGCGGACGCTTTTGTAAACATTTCAGCCAAGTCCAACGGGCTGTTGCACAAGTCGCTACTGGGCTTCACTTTCAATAATACAGCTTTTTAGATGCTTTTTAAGCTCCCCCTCCTCCCGTTCACTCAAGAAAAATAAATAGATGGTTGCTATTTCTAAAATTAATAGTGCAAGCTTGTTAAAATGCTTACTGCTATTAGTCAAGTAGTCATAGTGTTTATTTTTGCCCACAGTGCTCATGGCGAAACTTTTAATTACTCAGTGTTTGAGCCCTTAAAAGCCCTGTATAACTGTTGCTAGCGCGAGATGGGCAGAGGGGAGGCCATATCGCATTTATCATGCCTGCAAGTGATGGAAAGTGCATTTGAGCGAACTGCCAGAGAGTTTGTGTGTGCGTGTGTGTCTGTTTGTGAAAGAGTCAGTTAGGGTACCCAGTACAGTCCCTTTGCTTGTTGCTAACGGTAATCAATGGCTCATCGGTTATTTGCAGAACCATATCCTGTTTACTGATGTTTCCATTTAGGAATTTTTCAAGGTCACATTGGCCAGTGTGTCGAGTAAGATCATAGCGTATAATGTCAGGTCGGACGTTTGATGTAGCCTCAAGAATTCTGTGTTGGAAAATGCTCCCTAAAGTCAGTGGACAGTCGCGGATACTCTGAATAGCAGTTGTGTGGGACAACAATAGCATGCTGACCCATAGTCACAGTGCTGTCTGGATAGAGAGGATTGATTACATGTAGCCAAATTAAGTTTTTAATCAAGTGCTTCTAGGAAATCTGCACAGTGTGAATGCCAACAAAAGACAGGCCTCGGGCTCTTTCGTATCAATAACAGGCTCATTTTACAGTTGTTAAAAGGGACTTTCTTGCATTTTACTGTGTGCTGTACTGTGTTTTCTTTTCTAAAACCTTTATATATTTAATCAGCAACGTCTCATAAACAGTGGTGGAAATAGTGCTGAAAAATCATACTCAAGTAAAAGTACCATTACTTGCCCAAAAATGTAGTGCAAGTAGAGTAAAAGTATCTGTAGTAAATATTACTCAAAGTAGGAGTAAAAAGTCAACCTTTTAAAAGTACTCAAGAGTAGTGAGTAGTGAGTATTACACTGTGAAAAGTTGATGCGTTAACAGAATGTTACGTTTACACATCCCTGCACAAGCAACATGTAGTGTATTTAGGGATCATCCTATTTTCGTTCGATCCTTCCAACCTTCCTTCAATTATTTGTTTGTTCTCTCCTTCCTTCATTCACTCGTTCATTCATTCATATTTTTTTGTTCCTTCCTACATTAGGTCCTTTTGTTCATTCATTCATTTGTTCCTTCCTCCCCTAGTTTGTTCAATCCTTCTTTGAATTCTTTCTTCATTTGTTTGGTCCTTCCTACTTTCCTCCCTTCATTTGTTCGCTTATTCTTTCTTCCATTTTTTTTGTTCCTTCCTTCATTAGGTCCTTTGTTCATTCGTTCCTTCTTTTCTTCCTTAGTTTGTTCAGTCCTTCCATGAATCCTTCCTTCATTTATTTGGTTCTTCGATCCTTCCTTCCATTCCTTGTTCGGTCCTTCCTTTTATTTTTCTCTTCCTTCCATTCTTCATTCGTTCCATTTAGTGATTGTTTAAGGCTGTTTGGTGATTTCAGTCATCATACAGTCGACATCCATCATTTTCAGTGACATGCAGTTTATAAAAAGTCTTTGGATCATTGTGTGTACAGATTTTGACAACTTCTTGAACATTTTTAATGTTTCCAAAAGGTTTGCTGCATTTATAAAGCGCCCATGTCTTGAGGTTGTTCAGTATGATGCGATTTACTTTCTATGTGTGATTTAATTGGACAGGAATAACAGGACAGATTTTTCTACTTTAGACAATGACCATAGACGAAAGAAATAAAGTAGTGACTGCTGGCTGAAGAAAAGTAATGGAGTAAAAGTACCGATACTGCACTAAACATGTACTCAAGGGAAAGTACATGTACACATATTTAAAACTACTCAGTAAATTACAATTCCTGAGAAAAACTACTCAATTACAGTAGTTTGAGTATTTGTAATTAGCTACTTAACACCACTGCTCATAAATATTAAATGTCCATATTAAAGGTGCAGTAGGTGATCAGCTGAAATGCTAACCATTAGCATAATAGATTCGAAAACACAGTCCCTCCTCTGTCATCCAAAGCCATGGTGAGAAACAAGATTGTCTGGTCTGATGAGACCAAGTAAGAACTTTTGAGCCTTAATTCTGAGCAGTATGGAAAAAACCAGGCACTGCTCATCACCTGTCCAATACAGTCCCTACAGAGAAGCATGGTGATGGCAGCATCATGCTGTGGAGGTGTTTTTCAGCTGCAGGGACAGGAAGAGCGGTTGCAATTGAAGGAAATATTAATGCAGACAAGTACAGGGATATCCTGGACAAAAACTTCCTCCAGAGGACCTCAGACTGGGCCAAAGGTTTACCTTTTAATAAGACAATAACTCAAAGTACACAGCTTAGGAGTTTGTTCACAACAACTCTGTGGCCCTGCCAGAGCCCTGATTTAAACCCAATTGAACATCTTTGGAGAGAACTGAAAAATATATTAGATCAAAGGGGTGCTTTAAATAAACACTGAACAAAGGGTCTGAATACTTAGGACCATGTGATATTTCAGTTTTTACTTTTTTTAATAAATCTGCAAATATGTCAACAATTCTGTGTATTTTTCTATCAATATTGGGTGTTGTGGGTACATTTGAGGAAAATAATTTAACTGTAATATAAAATATTTTTTGAAGGGGGTCAGAATTCTTTCTGTATAATACTGTATTAATAAGACATGAGGTAATCTTTCTCTCATCTCGTCACTTTTTTAATATATATAGGTATATGTGTACTGTAGTTTTGGACAATAAGTGTGAGAGGTGTAATTCATTGAGGTTTAAACAATTGATTCACACATTTAATCAAATGTCTTTCACGATGAGTCATTTATTAATATGAATTTAAAACATTCATTGATTTAGCACCAATTCATGAACATAACATGACTGCACAAAAATATTGGTTGTATTTACAGTATTAAAATCACATTTACATGATTAATAAAACTGTTCACATGGTTTTATAACATTTTCATGCATGGAAAACCTTTGTGACCCCAAAGTTCTACATGTGATCACATGAATGTTCCGAAATGCTGTCACATACTTTACATTTACCATGGAAGCTTTTTTCTTTGAGATTTATTATGTTAGCTTACATAATAAGCTTAATAAATTCAGAAAATGTTGACTACAATTATTTGAAACACCAGGTACACATAAGCCTTAGCAACAGCAGCGAATATGCATAAAAACAGCACTGACATAAGTACATATGACTTTAACCACCCACACAAAGTGACCCAAATAGAACACCTGTGCTGAAACATTATAATTGTAGAAAACAACTTCAAAGATTGGTGAAGAGAACTAATTATGCAATAATGCATGTATTAGCTACACAAGATAAAAAAATAAATAAGGACATAGGAGGTATTTTGATTTAATTACACACAACTGTAGACTAGCATGAACATAACGTACAAGGATTATATTTTTTTGACCTAAAAACACATCATAAATCAACTATTATATATATATATATATCACATAGTGGTGTGAAAAAGTGTTTGCCCCTTTACTGATTTCTTTCTTTTGTTTTTTGTGTGTTTGTCACAATTGAATGTGTCAGATCATCAAACAAATTGACAAATTAGTCAAAGATTTAAAAAAAAATGCAGTTTGGAAATGAGATTTTTATTATTAATGCAAAAATAAAATCTAACCCCTTATCAGAAAAATTTGGGACAGTATGGAAAACGCAAATAAAAAAAGGAAAGTAGTGATTTCCAAATTTTCCTTGACTTGTATTTCATTGCAGACAATATAAACACAAAACATTACAAGAGTTTCCAATTAGATATGCTTAGCGGTTATAGCAAGTTTGGCATGCTGTCCTGGGAGAGAACCCTGAGCTCAGAGATATTTGAGCCCAAGGCTCCTGCCCGGTCAATAAGCATATAAGGGGATCCGAGATCAGGTAGTTTTCGAGAGCTCCCCCTTTAAAAAAGGAAAGAAAAGGAGGAGTTGGGGTGGAAGGGGCGTTTTTTTTTTTTCCGAAATGAAGATAGTGCATTAGGAAAAAAATGATCTACTTATAGTAAACTAGGATCGCTATGATTGGATTCATGGTCAGTTGGCATTTTTGTGTGGAGTTTGCATGTTCTACCCGTGGTTGCGTGGGTTAGGTGTGGTATAGGTAAATTGGGTAGGCTAAATTGTCCATAGTGTATGAGTGTGAATGAGTGTGGAGATGGGTTGCAGCTGGTAGGGCATCCACTGCATAAAAACAAATGCTGGATAAGTTGGTGGTTCATTCTGCTGTGGCAACCCCAGATTAATAAAGGGACTAAGCCGAAAAGAAAATGAATGAACTTCACTTAATGTTTTGTCTGGTCAACTTAATTTTATTTGTAAATACACATCCTTTCCCATCATTCAGACCGGCAACACATTCTAAAAAAAGTTGGGGCAGGAGCAGTTTATGGCTAGTATTTAAGTAAATTGGTTAAATAAAGATGTGATTTGAAACAGGTGATGTCAACAGGTGATTGCAATTATGATTTGGTACAAAAGCATCCAAAAAAAGGTCTAGGGCCAATGATCACTAGTTTGTGAACAAATACATGAAAAAATATATACATGTTTACAAACAATGTTCTTAAAAGAAAGATATTTGGATATTTCACCTTTAACAGTGCATGGCACCATTAAAACATTCAAGGAATCTGGAAGAAATTCAATGTGTAAAGGACAAGGGCACAATATTAATGCCGAGTTCAGACTGAATAATTTTATTAGTAAGTAGTCATGTCACCAATGTTTTTACAGTGCATGAATATCTGGGCTAGCGTTTCGTCGCTGCTTTGTTTACACTGCAAGATTGATCGGTGACAGGAGGTTTCACACTGCATGACTTGGATGGAGGAATCACAGACAACTATGTCTCACAACCAAACACACGCGAGAAGTGACATGGAAAAAACTCGAGGTCATGTAATATATCTTTTGTTATTAACTACATAATGAGCATGAAGCGTTTAATGGAGAAAATGTACTTATTTCGCTCACCTCGCTTTGAAACAAATTAGCAATTTCTCTCAACTTTTTTTCTTCGATCCGGTTGTGATATTGCTCAGATGACAAGTCAAGCATACACGGGGGCTCCTGCCAAATTAACACTAGTTTTTCCTTCATTTCTTGGGTGCAAATAAACAGAAAATGAGCGCTTTTAACTTCTCCCCCAACCTCTCGCTGGCCTGCAGGTACAGATACTAGTGAAAGCTGCTCTCTCATTGGCTGTGGTGATCACTGATGTTATTTTCAATCAGAACACATTTCGCATGTCATGATTTGAATTGCAGACAGCTCCAGATATTCAGCACGCCAAATATCTCATGGATGTCGGCGACTCATCTGCGGCTCTCTCAGGTTGCGTCTTTGATAGTTCACACTGTGTGATTTTTGCTCACTTGAACGAGCACCGATTTGCCTGTGATTTCAGGCATTTGTCTAAAATTTCTCAAAACCTGTAGGCAAGTCAAAATCGGGGCTAAAATCATGCAGTCTGAACTCGGCATGAGCTGAAAATCCATGATCTTCAATCCCTCAGGCAGCACTGCATCAATAATCGACATTCATCTAAAAGCGATATCACCACATACTTTGGCAAACCTTTGTCAAGTACCACTATGTAGTTACGTGCATAAATGCCAGTTAAAACTGTACTGTGCCAAAAGAAAGCCCTATGTTAACAGTGTCCAGAAGCGCCGTCAACTAACCTGGGTTCAAAGGCATCTGGGGTGGGCCATCACACAATGGAAACGTACTGTAGTCGAATGAATCTGTATCGTAGGTATTTTTTGTTCAGTTCATTGTGCTACATTGGTTCATGTAAACAGTATTTCTCACATACAATGATCGGATCATTTAGATATCTTCATTCTAAATGATTTTGTGTTACACTGCATAGCATTCGAGAGTCATTCTACACATTGTATCGTGTCCTCTTCTTTTAGCAAGCCAGTTTGTCCTAAATAGTTCTCTTACACATGTAGCATTGAAAAGTCAAGATTCTTAAGTGAAATGGTTCAGTTAAGTGCCTTGGAATGTGCAGTTTTGTTAGACGTGTTGACATCTTTTCAGCTAAAACTCAAAGATAGTGTGAAACATTTTGAGCACCTACTTATCTTAAAAGAAAAGTTCAATAGCGTTTTGTTCGAGCAGTTGTGCTTAAGCTGCATCTGACAGCTCAAGACAGCCAGTCTTTTTGTAATGCTAGTTCTGACTGTTTCTCCACTTTGAAATATAGTATTCAGTGTAGAATTTAAATGAGTCTTGATACATTTTTTGGTCACTGACTCTGAAATGTAGTCCATTCTGTGCTTTCGTTTCCATTTCTCTAGACTGGAGCAGACCGTATGTATGTGTGCTGTGTGACATTAGCACAAAACCAGTCTACATTTACCCCAAAGAAAAGTATATTCCCATTATTTAGTGCTAGTGCTATATGTTTTTGTTTTGAGAGTAAAATACTATATTTTAATTGTATTTAACGTTTGGAATGCCTTGTTGCCTGTATGTTGATGGTATATGTGTGTGTAAACAAAGAGTTTTCTCCCCCTGGGCTTGTGTAGGTGAATGTACTGTACATGTGCACAGCTTGTTTCAGCATCCTGGGTTTTGAGTGTTTTTCCTCCCCTTATTGTTGTGACAATTACATGTGGTGAGGTTCAGATCAACATAGTGTTGGTTTCCGGTTTCTAGTTCTTTCTTATTTATTTTGTAGGAGGCAGTAAACTTCAAATTCTAGAGAGCATTTGATTGGTCAGAAGGTGTCTTCAAATATCATTGATCTATATTGGTGGATTGTGAATAATGACGTTAGTTTGGCGCACACTAGCTTATACACTACCTGACAGAAGTCTTGTTGCCTATCCAAGTTTTAGGAACAACAAATAATAACTTCTTGGTATCTGCAGTGGCTTATATGAAAGGCAAAGGGCTCTAGATTACACTTATTTTACCAAAATAAAATATGATCATGCCTTGATTTTTAATTATTTAATTAGAACCATAAGGTCTGAATTTGCTTAGACAAAAGTCTTGTCACTTAACAGAAATAATGTGCAGTATAGAATATAAAGTCATGGTGCAGTGTAAAAAAAAATAATATTGTGTATGACCCCCATGAGCATGGAGGACTGCATCCATACATCGCTGCAGTGACTCAAATAACTTATTAATAAAGTCATCTGAAGTGGCAAAGAAAGCGTTCTTGCGGGACTCCCAGAGATCATCAACATTCTTTGGATTCATCTTCAATGCCTCCTCCTCCATGTTACCCCAGACATGCTCAATAATGTTTATGCCTGGTAACTGGGCTGGCCAATCCTGGAGCACCTTGACCTTCTTTGCTTTCAGGAACTTTAATGTGGAGGTTGAAGTATAAGTAGGAGCACTATCCTGCTGAATAATTTGCCCTATTCTGTGGTTTGTAATGTAATGGGCAGCACAAATGTCTTGATACCTCAGGCTGTTGATGTTGCCGTCCACTCTGCAGATCTCTCGCACGCCTCCATACTGAATGTAACCCCAACCCATGATTTTTCCTACACTAAACTATTTTTTTTGACTGACTTTACTTTTTACTGTGTGTGAAATGTCATTTTGTTTCCGAACTCAATAACACTTTAAGTGAAGTTTATTTATAAACTAATTTTGAGAGGATCACATGCTTATGAATGACTATGGCCAGTCCCAGTGGCGCCTGCAGCTGTACGGCTGTACGCACTGTGCGTACCTACCGAGGGAGGGAATTGATGCCGCTTATTTATTCATTTATGTATTACATAATTTAAATTGATTATTAACCAGTATATATTACGATATATTGACAAAACAAGAAACTATAACAACAAACAAAGGTGTGTGTTTGTGTGTTTTAAAGCGTGTATGTACTTGCATGGTTCATGGGTAAAGAAATCTTTACTTTAGGCTTTATTTTTGCGGCAGTTTTTTCGCAAAATAAAAATGACAATTCAGATAGCTATTGTTTAAAACAAGGTTCAAAGTGAGTAAACGCTCTTTGAAACATAAACTTGTTTGAGACATTTGCCAATAGGCTATAAACTAATGAGACAAATACTGATCCCCCACACGGAGTGAAGACCGCAGTCTTACCAGCACCTTATTAGCCGGGCAAACTCCAGGCCTAGCCCGTGCGCATCCTCCTTGCACAGAAATTTATCTGACCGACTGACATAAATACGCAGACATCTCCATTCTCAGCCTTCCAACCGAGTTTGTTCTTCCAAGGTAATGTGGGAACATGTTCAGTGCTGTTGTCAATACCTGTCCTGCTCATTCAAATTATTTGATTAAATGAATTAAATCGTAATTGACCGGCGCAACAGGAAAAACAGTTTAATATAGGCTTCTCTGAAACTGTGAATATTTCACTTTATTTTCATTTAGGCTATAGATTATTATTTTATTTGACAATCCAGTTCGTGTTTTGGTATTGTTGAAGCAGCGGACTTGTTTTGAAGAACTTCACCTCAAATGTTATTCGTTCTTCTATTTTATCTATCTAATAAATAACTGACCAACAAACATATTTAAACCATGAGACAAACTATTCGAAATTCGTTTTATTTATTTTTTTCCAAGAAAATAAACGAATTACATGTTTCATTGAGTCCGTCCACTACTCAACTGTGCGGGTGGATGATTTTCGGTCAGTGCAATTTAGGAGTTTAATGCTTCACTAATGGTTGTATCACAATCTTCTGTAATATGCAAATTTATAATTTAATGTGTCATAATTTTAAAGGTTACGTCTTTAGCGAAATATTATTATAATTATAAATATTAATATTAAAAAAGGAAGCGAATTATGTCATAAAGAATGCCCTTAAATAATGTAGCCTTTGACAGTAAGCATCAGTGTTTCGAGATGATTGGGGAAAAGAGGGCGGGGCTGGATTTGTGCGTACCTTGGAATAAAATCCTGCAGGCGCCCCTGGCCAGTCCCACATTAGCTAATGCATGATTTACCAATCAGACGATTCCTAACTTATTATACATAACCAAAGTGTCCTACCTTAGTCATCTTCGTCTTGCATCCCTCCTTCCACTCTTACTCCTCCCCTTTTCCTTGACAGGATGGCATGGCGGCCCAGAGCTTAGCACTGTTGCCTCACAGCAAGAATGTCTCTGGTTCAGGCCTTTAACTGGCCAGTTGGCATTTCTGTGTGGAGTTTGCATGTTCTCCCTGTGCTTACGTGGGTTTCCCCTGGGTTCTCCAGTTTCCTCCCACAATCTAAAGACATGCGACATAGGTAAATTGACTGATGAGCTCTTAATCAGCAGTGCATCTACATAGCATTCCTTAATCTGCCATTTGCCTTATCAAGCAAGGGAGTTCTCGAGCTCTCAAACTCTTTTGAGGGAGGGAGCCCCGGGCTCGAGGATATTATGGCCCCAGGGCTCTCTCCCGGGACAGCATGCCAAACTCGCTTTATAGTGTGAACTCTTGAAATCCCTATCAATCTCAACACACATACGATAGAAATTAAAACTCTTTCAATAAATATATAAAACATAAAAACATAAAATATGGTCAAACATGGACATGAAACGAATATTATAAAATTAAGCATTTTAATTACATTATTAATAATATTATTAACAATAGCATAACGTTATTTAGTTTAAAAAAAAAATATTTACAGCACACTGTACAAGGAATAAAACAGGGGCCTGATTTATGTTGCACAGAAACCATTCAAAATTTTGCTTTAAGATAGAAAACTAACATGTGCACCAAAAGCTGTGTATACACATCTCTTCCATATGTCACATTAATCTTGTAATGAAATTGTGTGCAGCTGAATGCAGTCATAGCTCTGCATTGTACATGCTGCCTAAAACACATCGTTACCATATAAAAAACAAATGCTAATATATATATTTCCATGCTTGAGAATGACAAGCACAAAGAAAAAAATTATGTGTCTAAAATTCTTGCTTGTTGAAAAAATTAGATTTGTTATATAATTATATCATATCATGTTTTAAATCACCCTGCATTTGATAACAATAATATTAAAAATAATAAAAATAATAATAATTTCTTACATTTATATAGCTCTTTTCTGGACACTCAGAGCACTTTACACATTTTTCGGGGGAATCTCCTCATCCACCACCGGTGTGCAGCATCTACCTGATGACTCGACGGCAGCCATATTGTGCCAAACCACACACCACACACCATCTGAGCACATGGTCTTTTTTCTCTTGGAGAAAAAAAATGCCTCTAAAATGAATGAAAGTGCCCCTTCACTTCTTGATCGCCAACTCCCAGACCCCCCGTTAATACACCCCCCAACCGAGAGAGACCCCCCACCTCTCACCCCCCTTGGGCTTTACTTCGCAATCGCTGCATAGCACAGTCACTAACCCAGGAAAATTAGGACAAAATTACAGCTGAAACATTTAATCTCTTGGTGTCTTCATTCCCGAAACATCCTTTAAGTGTTGTGAAAAGGAATGGCAACATTACAAAGTGGCTTTTTTTTAAATGTTTTGCAAGAACCAAAATTTAAATGTGTTAATTTTGATTTTTTTTTAAATAAAACTAAATACAATAAAAATCACAAGAAAAACATTAAAGAACATCTGTTGTGTTGTCTGCAATAAAATAAAAGTCAAAGTAAATTTAGAAATCACTACTTTCTTTTTTTATTTCAGTTTTCTGTACTGTCCCAACTTTTTCGGGCTTGGGATTGTATATCGTTGTATCCTAGGATTCATAACAAATGCTGTTCTTTCGCTAACTTTCCCAGTTCTAGTTCTCTCAGCTGTACGTCTTTGATTACGTTGCACAAGTGTCCACTACTAGCGAAACATCTGAATGGGTTTAAATGGAATGCCATAAACCCTTGAACATTTGGGCACTACACTGTTGTGACGTTCCAATTGTATTGGACACATACAGTTGAAGTCAGAATTATTAGCTCCCCTTTGCATTTTTTTTCTTTTTTAACTATTTCCCAAATGAATTTAATTTTTGCCAATTTTTTTTTATTAAGTTTAATAGAGCAAGGGATTTTTCACAGTATGTTTGATAATATTATTTCCTCTAGAGAAAGTCTTATTTGTTTTATTTCGGCTAGAATAAAAGCAGTTTTAAATTTCTTAAAAACATTTTAAGGTCAATATTATTAGCCCATTTAAACTATTTTTTCCCGATAGTCTACAGAACAAACCGTCATTATACAATAACTTGCTTAATGACCCTATCCTGCCTAGTTAACCTCATTAACCTAGTTAAGCCTTTAAATGTCACTTTAAGCTGTATAGAAGTGTCTTGAAAATATCTAGTCAATTATTATGTACTGTCATCATGGCAAAGATAAAATAAACCATTTGTTAAAAATTAGCTATTAAAACTATTATGTTTAGAAGTGTGTTAAAAAATTATCTCTCAGTTAAACAGAAAATGGGGGGGAAAAAATTAACAGCAGGCTAATAATTCTGACTTCAACTGTATGTGTTGGAATGGACTAATGAAGCGAACTCCCTCAGTCAAAATTTAGGGGTTGAGGGTATGTCCATGTAAGCTTCCCTCATTCACTTGCCAAAGTGAAACACACTTGAAAATGGTGGCAGGGATTCCCTGAAGGAACAAGGGAAGGGAAGCTCACAAGTGTGTTTCTAAAATTGGAGTAGAGCAGAGCCCCAGTGTTTCTCAATCCCTCTCCTCGCACCCCACCATGCTGCACATTTAGTACGTTTCTCTTTTCACGTTGTACATTTGTTCTAGTTCAACAGTGAATTGAACTGATTTCAGTTTGAAGGGAGGATTTATGTTTCATTCAAGTTATATTGGATTTATTTACAGAGATATATTATGTCACACTTCTATAGCAAAATGCTGCTTTGCTAGGCAATGCTGTTGTGTAAATCTGTAAATGAAAGTTTTTCAAATGAATTAAAGGATTCTCGTGCTCTGATGGAGAAAGTGGAGAAAAGAGGACAAGAGAGTAGAGGACTAGAGAGTAATGCACACTGCATAGGGATCTTAAAGCTGTTCTAATGCATGAAGCACACATTTGTTGCCTATATCTGATTTTTTTACCTGTCCGTTTACACCGTCTTTCAATTGTGATTCATATCTGATTCATGTGATTACACTTGCGATACAATTTGCGATGTCGCACATGCGTAAAAGTGGGATCTGGCATCTGCGCCACACTAGCCACAATGGAAGAAATTGTCTTGCTTTTTGCTCTGCGAATGTGAAGTTTGCCCAACTTTAAAATGATTTTGAGGCGAAGGAGGAGGGAAAGGGCCGTAATCGCAGCTTGCGCCTTTGGTTTATATATGGTGTCCTTCACTGACGGCAAGAAGGCAGGTAACTTCTGCCATTTACCACTGACCACTTTCCTCCTCCATGTTTTCTCTGTTGTTGCTGTTTACCGCGTTGGCTTCTCCACACACACTCTTCCTTCTACATCATTAAACCGCAGAATAGTACCATATTGTCGCAGGTTTAATGACGCACTTAACGGGATGCCTCAATAAATCTGCTAACTGATCGCATAAACGATTTATATCTAATTTATTTCCACATATGAAGGAGGCCTGAAACCGATCTCTGAATACCCGAATGCATGCAGGGTTGTTTTGTTTACACGGTCATAGAACAAATCAGATCTGTTTCACATATGTGTTACTGCACCACAGCCTGGAAGAAGGGAATTTGGTCCCACGGACAACCGAGTCTTTCGATGGAGCCCAAACAGGTCCTATGTTCGATACTACAGAAACTTGTCACGTGGATGAATGATACAGAGATGGATCCAATAGCAAGTAAAACTGTTTAATGACACAAGTCAAAATGTGTAAATACAGGACTGATCCGACTGGAACGAAGGTACAAGACTGGATGTACAGACAGACAACGGACGGAATCCAGCGGACACTGCAGCAATCCTGGGCATACCGTGACAAAACTTTATTTGGAATCATTTACGCAGGACATCAAGGATAATCAGGTGCTAGACTTGCATGGCCTGACAACAGCAAGCCAGATTGCCTGAAGACCAAATACTCCCACTGGAGGACTTCCGCCAGGAACTTGCCATCTTACTCAATAACGCTAACACACTCTGTGAACTGAGCAAATACGACATGTTGGTGTCAATGCGTCCCTGGGAACAAACGTGTGGGATTTAGCCAACAACAGATGGGCCGCAAATACTACACTGGTCGGAAGGTTATGCCTTCTGCATATCATTGCCGGGTTACTGTTGAACAACTGGTGCAGGGATCAGGCAATTGGCGCCATAATTCCTACCATCGTAACATTTGCTGTGCGAGGAACGATCTCCACAGCTAAACTCGCTTGCGTAGTAGCTGATCTACAGTCGACAATACCTTATGTCGGAGATGCGCTGAGTGTTTCCGACTTGAGACTGACATGCCTCAATTACGGTCACTATGTCGACGATGAATCGATGCCAAGGATCATGAGGGGCTGGTTAGGACTCATACCAGCCCATGCAATCAGGTTGCGAGTTGTCCTTGCACAGGCAGCAGGTTCCGGCTTAGCCTCACTCAATGTAATTGCGAGGGCCATATACGAGCACCCGCACTTCCCATGGGTCTTGATACGTCGCCTGTATCCTGACCAGTGGGATAATGCAGGCTGTGCAATACGCTGTGTGGGTGGAAACCCTATAGACATGACCTCATGGAAGTGCACTCCACACAATTCAGGCATCTGGTTGCATTCTGTGGCTGGCTCCTGGTAGCAATGGGTGACCGCTTACTCTAACTCTACCAGGGGTTTGTGTAGGACCGTCTCTGTGTAGATGGTTGGAGACGATTAATAGATGTGTATGCTGTGGCTCGAGGGCGCCAGGGTGTAGATATAGATAGGCCCATGACTGAGGAGGAGATCTCCCAACATGCAGCTGTGCTGGATCTAGTTGCTGTCTATCCTATTAATATTGGTGTCATGGCCCGAATGGAGGGACATCCCAATAAACCCGGTGATGACCAACACGGACCCGGTCCAGAAGACCATCCCGTACCCGTACCTCTCTTTTTGTTAAATTGTTGTCTGTGTATAAGATTTATTAATAGAGGATATGCAACTCTAAGTTTTAAGAGAGATTTACTATTATACTTTTTTTACTCGATCTTAGTGCCGCATTTCACACCATCGACCACAATATCCTCGTAGATCGCTTAAATTCTACAGCTGTCCAGGGAACGGCTCTACAATGGTTTAAGTCATACTTAACTGACCGTTACCAGTTTGTTAATATTTATGTAAAGCTTTCACAAGTCAGGCCAGTAAAGTTTGGGGTGCCTCAAGGCTCAGTTTTAGGCCCTTTGCTGTTTACAATATACATGCTACCCCTGGGAGACATTTTAGAAGACACGGGATCAGCTTTCACTGCTATGCAGTTGCTTAGCCAGTAGCTTAGACGGTCCAGTCTATTGACATTATCGGGTGACGACACACACTCAGAGAGAGAGAGAGCAGTATAGCGCACTGCCTTCAGATCATCACCATGCACGACTCTTAAAGTATGGTTAAATAAAGCTGTATTGAGAAATAAAGATGTATTTTTTGGGCTTTTCTTTTTCTGGATTGCTTTTGAAAACACAGTCGGTTGGGTTTAGGGAAGTGGGTAGGCAGGTCAATCGGTGCTTTTGAAAACACTATTGGTTAGATTTAGGGAAAGAGGATGGTGGGTCAGTCGATCGGTCAGTCAGTCAGTCAACAGCAGCCTCTGGTGGATTAACAGGCAAGAGAATTTTGAGATCTCAAAAAGCATACACAGTGGCGAAATTGATTGGCGAAAACCCAAACTTAAAAAAAATACGTACTTCCTAGGATGTATTTGGCACTCTCCAGAAATTTATATAGGGGTACATATTCAGGATGAGCCTGGGTTGCTTATTACAGTGCAAACAGGATTAAGAATCTTCCAAAATGCTGCAGATCAGCTCACAAACAGCCTAATGATTATTTAGATTGTATGTTACTTATCAAATGGCATTAGTGTATTTAGTCACATAACTTTTGTCAGTGTCTCATATATTATTATTTAGATTCATTCAATCATTTTCTTGTCGGCTTAGTCCCTTTATTAATCCTGAGTCGCCACAACGAAATGAACCGCCAACTTAACCGCCAAGTTTTACGCAGCGGATGCCCTTCCAGCCACAACCCATCTCTGGAAAACATCTATACACACTCATACACTACGGACAATTTTTGCCAACCCAATTCACCTATACCACATGTCTTTGGACTTGTGGAGGAAACCGGAGCACCCGGAGGAAACCCACGCAACCACGGGGAGAACATGCAAACTCCACACAGAAACTATATGGGGCGTCTGCAGACTTGGATCCAGGCAGTTTTACAGCCCAGACAGCTTTACGACCCAGACAGTTTTACGTCCCTGTTGTTCCTGATGCGTCCAGTAGGGGGATGAAATGTAATACATGGCTAAATAATAGATTTGAAGTCAACTCTTACAGATTATTAAATGTCATATTCATTAATATACTTAAAAGTTCATTCATTCATTCATTCATTCATTTTCTTTTCGGCTTAGTCCCTTTATTAATCCGGGGTCGCCACAGCGGAATGAACCGCCAACTTATCCAGCATTTGTTTTACGCAGCGGATGCCCTTCCAGCCACAACCCATCTCTGGGAAACACATCCATACATTCACATTCACACACATACACTATGGACAATTTAGCTTACCCAATTCACCTGTACCGCATATCTTTGGACTGTGGGGGAAACCGGAGCACCCGGAGGAAACCCACGCAACCACGGGGAGAACATGCAAACTCCACACAGAAATGCCAACTGGCCCGGCCGGGGATCGAACCAGCGACCTTCTTGCTGTGAGGCGAACGTGCTACTCACTACGCCACCGTGGCGCCCTACATAAAAGTTAATGTATCAAAAAGTGAGTTTAAATATACAAACAACTCATACACTCACCATACTATTTCAGATATACAAAAGCCCAATTGAGCAAAACTAACAACACTGCTGTAGTTTTATCTCTGCATGTGAATTGTATTGACATACAATAATATCAACCTTAATCTTATAAAAAATGTTAAAGTTTCATGCTTGCTAACCAATATTTTTAACGACTATTTAACATACCTGTGTCGCATTTGGTGTGATGATAAAGTTACGGAGGCTTATAATAACACTGTGCTGCCTCCTTCTACTGGACGCATCAGGAACAACAGGGACGTAAAACTGCCTTGGCCGTAAAACTGCCTGGGCTGTAGATCTGCCTTGCTCCAAGGCTGCAGTCTCCCCCTTCTCCACAGAAATGCCAACTGACCCAGCCAGGACTCGAACCAGCGACCTTCCTGCTGTGAGGCGAACGTGCTACTCACTGCGCCACCGTGGCGCCCTTATTATTTAGATTGTACACTGTAAAAAAAAAGTTGAACAAACTTAAAATAATAAGGCAACCTATCACACACACATTTTTGAGTAAACCCAACAAACAGGGTCTGAGGACTACATAACTCAAAATATTTTGTTAAAGCCCATAGTTATACCAACAAAAGTTTATCTAACAAATAACAGAACAAAATATTTGATGTTTGCTGAACACAAGTAGGGAAGAACGAAACATAATGCATTTACTAATAATGTTTAGGATTTAAATTAAATACGCAAGGCTCAAATAAAAAGCAGATAGCTTTTTTTATTATTATAAAATGACAGTTTTTAGTGTTTAAAAACACAAACAACAAAAAGGCAGGTCAACAAAGTACATAAATCCAGAACAGACATAAAAGTGTGAGTAAACCTCAAAAGTTCAAATCATATAAAAAACATTTTGTATTTTTTGATAGATCAAAACAGAATCCAATAATATTGCGTACTAGAACTCAAAGTTTAGTAGAGTTTAGGGTAACGCTTTCTTTTACGACCCGCAAAGTACCCCGTAAGTACAATGAAATAACGGTGTACTTTTCTGTACGTATAGTATAAGTATTATGAACGTACGTGTAGGTATAAGGGAACAAACTGTAATGCTTGGGTAATAAGGGGGTAACAATCAGATATGCAACACGCAAAGTACCCCGTGAGTATATTGATTTTACAGTGTACTTTTCTATAAAGTGCAAAGGAACAAACGGGTAATGTTTGGGTAATAAGGGGGTAACAACCAGATATTTAACACGCAAAGGACCACGTAAGTATATTGCATTTACCGTGTACTTTTCTTTAAATATTGTTTACATATAAAGGATGATGCAAGGGTGGCAACAACCTAATGCAACCTGCAAACACCTGCGTAAGTACATTAGTAATAGTACCCTTATTCAGTGCTTGGGTTTTATATGGGGTGTTTAGTAAATAAAAGGTTTACAACCCGTATTGTATATTGTATTTTAAATCTGCAATTAAATATAAATATTTTTCATACACTACTTACCTTATGAAAGTGTACTCGTCGATCTCACTACTGCTTCACTTTAATTTACAACCCGCAAAATGCTGTATTTACCCTTACTACAGGGAACAAGGGGGGAACAAGGAGGGAACAATGCTTCACTTTATTTTACAACCCACAAATGCTGTATTTACCCTATAACTACAGGGATCAAGGAGGGAAGAAGATGGATTTCAACGCACAAGTGTTTATTTGAACAGTAAAAACAGAAAACTACATCAGCATTTTTAATTGATTGAAGGCCAAATTGCAACTACATTTTTCTATAAAAACATCAGCAATACTTTCACTGAAATGCAACAGTTGGTCTTCCCCCTCCCGCCCTGCAAACTGCAGTAAAGATGCTAGCCTTTTTTTTATCTGCATAAACCCTGACAGTATATCATGCAAAGTTATTTGTGGATAATGTTGAGAAATTTCTGGCGGTGGTGAGATCGACGAGTGCACTTTCATAAGGTAAGTAGTGTATGAAAAATATTTATATTTAATTGCAGATTTAAAATACAATATACAATACGGGTTGTAAACCTTTTATTTACTAAACACCCCATATAAAACCCAAGCACTGAATAAGGGTACTATTACTAATGTACTTACGCAGGTGTTTGCAGGTTGCATTAGGTTGTTGCCACCCTTGCATCATCCTTTATATGTAAACAATATTTAAAGAAAAGTACACGGTAAATGCAATATACTTACGTGGTCATTTGCGTGTTAAATATCTGGTTGTTACCCCCTTATTACCCAAACATTACCCGTTTGTTCCTTTGAACTTAATAGAAAAGTACACTGTAAAATCAATATACTTACGGGGTACTTTGCGTGTTGCATATCTGGTTGTTACCCCCTTATTACCCAAGCATTACAGTTTGTTCCCTTATACCTACACGTACGTTCATAATACTTATACTATACGTACAGAAAAGTACACCGTTATTTCATTGTACTTACGGGGTACTTTGCAGGTCGTAAAAGAAAGCGTTACCGAGTTTAGTTAGCTTAACATTTGAATTTTTACTTCACATTACAATGTTTTTTTTTTTATTAATTAAATACAACAAGAAGGGCACGTCAATGCAAAACTATTATTAGTTCAACAAAAAAAATGCAAGTTTTTATCATTGAAGTACCATATTTGTTGGACAAACTAAGTATTAATTGTAAACATTGCAAATAAAATATTTAAGTTCAATTTTCTTTGAAAATTTTATTCAGACAACTTTTCGTTTGTTGGCTTTTTTACAGTGTATTTGTGTTACTTATTATATGGCAGTAGTATATTTAGTCACATCACTTTTGTCAGTGTCTCATAAACCATTATTTAGATTGTATTTGTGTT
>CAIGQQ010029210.1:55072-96371 GCA_903798035.1 Danio albolineatus
ACTTTTGTCAGTGTCTCATAAACCATTATTTAGATTGTATTTGTGTTACTTATTATATGGCATTAGTATATTTAGTCACATCACTTTTGTCAGTGTCTCATAAACCATTTGAGTCTGTGTGCCAGAATAAACAATGTTCTGTAGAGAATGGATGGATGGAGTCTGTGTGCTTCACTGATTCTGCACGAGTTGGGGGTTTTACAGGCACAGCCTGTACTAGTAAAACAACTGTCACACAAGGTCTCTTTGCTTTAACAGAATCTAGTTTGCAAAGTGTTTTTTAAATCCTCCACTTGCATCAAACTACAGTATAGGCTTTTTCAAATCAAACACCACTGGCTACTTATGATGATAAACAACATGTGTTATGCAACGTGATGGAGAAAACTGCAAGAATGCTGATGAAAAATTCCATTATTATAATTTCTTCATGTTTTTTAATAGGTTAAGTCTTTAATTTATGTGTCACAAACTAAAATGTGTGACATATCCCCATCTGAAACGCTTTATTATTTGTGATCTAGTCTGGATATATAGATACAGTCAAAGTAATTACAGTTTATAGACGAATCAACAAACCAGTGACTTATTTATTGAAGTAGCAGCCCCCCCCCCAAAAAAAAATAAATAAATAAATAAATAAATCTCACACCTTTAAGCAGTTTTCATCTGCATGGATAGCCTTCCAGAATTAATCTGGCTAAAACTTGATTCGTGTCATGCTGCCGATTGAGTTATTTGTGTCTAATTTAATCCAGCATCTGCCACGCTGGAGCTTACGCCACGGAAAATATTGCAATAAAACCTCGCCAAAATATGCAAGCCGCTGCCATGTTGTCAAAGCAGCAGCACCGTTCATCTTCACATCACCTAATCAAGTGCAAAGCATCTGTTTGATCACTCAAAACGTCCGAGCCCATTTGTCGAGCATATGCAGTCGAGATGTCTTTTAATTACGTCATTTAGTCATTTCAGTTTGCCAACCCTTTTCTCAGAGAAGAAAATCTGAAGATCTTTTGGCCCCGAGGTGCTTTTTGTCAATCTGGTCACAAGTGGACAATGCTAGAAACGCGGTCTAATTTTAGATCTTTTGACCACTTCTTGCAGAGGTAGTTGAAAAACACTTTTGATCGAATTTCTCTCATAGCACAGTCACTCAAGTGGCCGAATGCGTTCAGACAGCCACAAAAGCCTGCTCTCTGCCTAGTCACCTAACACATCATCATTATAAGACATGTTGTGAGAAAGAAGTAGAGCATGATGAAATAAGAAGGAAGGGTCTAGATGAAATCTGAAAACAAGTGGAAATGGTAATGCGTCTCTGCCAAACACTTGGGATTGAATCATTGAAAATGCACCATTAATGCGGAATGATTTTAAAAGTATACAGTAGGAACTAAAACACACACATCAAGTATAAAAATAAAGGTCACACTTTACAATAAGGTTCATTAGTTAATGTTAAATTAATGCATTTACTAACATGAACAATGAACAATACATTTACTACAGTGTTTGTTCATGTTAGTTAATGAAAATACAGCTGTTTATTGTTAGTTCAAGTTAACTCACTGTGCATTAACTAATGTTAACAAGCATGGACTTGGATGTGCTTTGTAAATGTTTAATTATCGTTAATAAATGCTGTACAAGTGTTGTTCGTGATTAGTTCATGTTAGTAAATGCATAATGAACCTTATTGTAAAGTGTTACCAAAATAATTGCTTTTTAACTTTTATTTAAGGTTTACAAATGCAAATCTGATTAGATTTTTGGTGGCGCAGTGAGTAGTCGCTGGTTAAAGCCCTGGCTGGGTCAGTTGGCATTTCTGTGTGGAGTTTGCATGTTCTCCTCGTGTTCGCGTGGGTTTTCAGGTGCTCCGGTTTCTCCCACAACTCCAAAGTCATGCATAGGTGAATTAGGTACATTGTGCATGGTGTATGTGTGTATAGTATGTCCTGGTCCTCCAGGTTGGGGGTTGGGCATTGGGCTAACGACCCACCTCATAAAAACACTAACTCGGTGCAGCTAAATATCAACTTCGATATACATTAAACAGCCCTGAGAGTAAGTTTGGTAAACAAAGTAAGTCATAAAATACATTCACTAATAGACAGAAAATAGGTCTTTACAAACTGTACTCTAAATAAATCATAAAAATTAGTATATTATTCAATAATAATGCTAATATGAATATAAAAAATGAAAAAAAAATCTGCATTTAATGTAATAGTACTAATAGTATAAGTTAATATCAACAATGTGCTAGAAATGTGTCATTTTTTTGTTAAAAATTATTTGCATTCTGTAGTACAAAAATATTTGTACTAAAAATGTTTTAGTAATTCTGTCACAAGTAGTCCGCCAGGACTTATTAGACCCTTGTGAAAAGATTTTAGATAAGATTAGAACGTCTTTATTGTCCCTGAAGGGCAATTAGGTTTACAGTATGTCAGCAGATATCTATGAATGCAGATTCCATATAAAGACCCCAGCGACAAACCAACCTGTACACCAGCCGGTGATCTCTCCCACCTGCAGCTTCTCCATGATGGATGTTCAGCGTTCTCCAACCTCCGGCACCTTGACTGCAGCTCTGCACAAGAAGTTTGGTCAGAGGAGAAATGGCTGTGCTCAACTGTGCCTGGTTTCTCTGGAGGTTTTTTTCCTTCACTTTCGTCAATTGGTGAAATTTGTTCCTCGCCGTTGTCGCCACTGGCTTGCATGGTTCCGGACTTATGGAGCTGCGCATCGATGGATTTTCTCTTCAGTGTTTGGACTCTTAGCACTGAAAATTAAACCACACTGAACTTAAACTCTCAGAACTGGACTGACACCGTTTCAATTTATTACAATCTTCTATGTGAAGCTGCTTTGACACAATCTACATTGTAAAAGCGCTACAGAAATAAAGATGAATTGAACTGAATTGAGCATAGCGGTTGTAATAGGTCTCGGAAAATAATATACCAATTTTGATATTGTGTAACTTAAATCTCCATTGAAGCTTAGTTTTGAAATGCTCCACAGATCATTTATTATATCATAATTTCCAACTATCCAACATTCAGTTTGCCATTTTGTGGTAAAAGCTAAAGCCAACACAGGCTCATTCTGAAAACGTAACCCTATATACATTTCTGGAGAGTGTCAAATATGTCCAAGGAGGTACGTTATTTCTTTAAGTTTGGGTTTTCGCGAATCCCCCAGAGGCCACTGTGTACGCTTTTTGAGATCTCAGATTTCTCTAACGAGCGCCATTCGTGCCTGCTGCTCTCATTTAAATCATCCAGAGGCCGCTGTCGACTGACTGACTGATCGATCGACTGACCCACCATCCTCCTTCCCTAATTCTAACCAATAATGCTTCTAGAAGCACAGATTGACCCACGATTTTTACCACATTTTCATATTTTTTAAAGCGTGTGCTTTAAAGCACGTGATGCTTTTCCTGGTGACATTGAGCTGATCTGCGAATCACAGCACATTATGTTAGCTGACCAATCAGAGCCACTTGAGGGCGGGCCTTTCAGAGGAACTAGGACATATGACAGTCGTTTTCATATTAGCAGTGTAGCTGTATAAAATCAAAGTAAGATATATGAACAAATAACATGATTTTCTACAAAGGAAGCATGAGCACACATTGATTTACATCTTATAAACTAAACCAATCCCTAAAAATACACTGTGGACCACCCCTTTAAGTAACAACAACAAAAACAACATTGACTTCAGACCAGATTTTGGCTGGTCAATAGCATGATCTATTTAAGTTCCCTCAAAACAGAAGGTGTGAAAATGATACCTGCAGGTAGGGCTCGATGTGTTTTCAGTAGATCTGCATCAGCTAGATCAAATTCAGTTGATTTACATAACGAAAAAAGGGAAACACATCATTATAAGCACTTTTATTCAAGCTGGACTGTTTGTTCATTCAAAACTGTTTCTAAATATGAACTTCCCCCAATGACTCTGGCTAAAATCATAAACCCCAACCATATCTTTGTGTCTCCAATCAGAAACAGGCACTGGAACAGTTCTGGACTGCGGGTGCTGTCAGAGCTGGAGGCCAGCGGTTGGTCACATGTATAGAAATAAAAAAAAATGGAGAATGAAACAGCGTTGAGGTCCCCGAACCAGCAAGCAGCCGGCCAGCTCAGCCTGTGGCTCTGGCAGCATTTTCAGAGGGCAGCATCACAGACGGCTAAATATAGACACAGAAGATTTGCCCTCCCAGGTCACACAACATCATGATGTCACTCACCCAGTCTCACTCTTTCAGCTCTGTTCATCTCACTAATTCTCTCATGTCACGTATGCAAAGCCAGGCTGACAATTAGTCAGACATCATGTCTGACATCAAACCTTTTGTCATTAGTACAACTTCTTTTGATATAAATTTTACATAGTCAAAAAGAGAAGCAGCTGTCTAACTCAGTTTATTAATGAAGCACTTCTGCCTGATAGTTAAAAATTCCTTAATAGGATGCATTCCTTAAAGGTGCTGTATGTAAGTTTTAACTCTTTTAAAGCATAGAAATACCATAATATATTTGCAGATATTTAAGAAACATGCTAAGTGAACATTCTTGTTTATCTGAAAAACAATGCTGAAGTCAGATATCCTGCTTTGAAAATGTGTTTTCTGTGCCGGAACGCTGTCTTTGTTTTGGTAATTTTAACCCGCCCTATGCCAGTTTAGTCAATTATATTTCAGCACCCTGGGTTGCCTTGGTGGAAAACCACATATTCCATTCATTCAGAAAGGCTCTGAAAGTATGGGTCCATGACTGAAATGCAACCTCCGGTGGACAGTAGCAGATTTTGAAATGACAGATTCAGTTCCACATGAGGGTTATTAATTAGTAAATGATACTAAATATTATGAACGTAAACATTAGGTGAGCAGGTTACATTGCTACATTATGTGTCGTGAAGAGATACGCAGTGATGAGCAATGTGGCTGCTTGCACCAGGCGAAACACAACCAAAATTGAAATACAGCCATTCAGAACCACAGAATATGCACTTACTTGTGAAATGGTAAGCAGGGCTCAACAATAAGGACTGCCCGATGGCCCGGGGACAGTGTGAGAGATGCTCGGGACATTAGACAGAATCGTTACTGGCCCGATCAGGTCAGGTCAGTGCTGCCTTGTCACTAAATTTTAATTTGCCTGCGACTATTTGTCAATTGCATACATATATAGTCTTAAAGGGCCACAAAACCCCCTGGCTCAGCTGGGTGTTTTCACACCTACAGTCTGGAAAAGCTCAGGAAAGTGGGTGTGTCCAGCTCTGTTTAGGTGGGAGTGTAAGGGGAGGGAATGAGGGAAGGTTTTGCATAAAGATGGGAGTTTCCATTTGTGCAGGTGCTCATTTTCAAACAAGCGACGCACACACACAGACGCAGGGGAGAAAGACAGTGACTGTTTACATGGACATCAGTCATCTAATTATTAGCCAAATTAATAATTTGTCGACTTTAACGGCAGTTTGGCACTTATACTTTAATCCAGGAACATTTCTTGCATGTCCCTTGTGACAAACAAGGTGTGAGAAACTATAAGGAGTGTGTTTTAATGGAGTGTTTGATACCGCGTGGCGTAAGGGAGAAATAAAAACCCTCCACAGACTATCATGTCACAAAATGCGGCGAAAATTCTACACAAAAGCAATTGTTTGACTGCAGTGTTTACACTCGGAGAGCAGAATTTACAGCGGATCTTTCAGTCTTTAATATTGTATGGATATTAACGTACTGTAAACTCAGTAACAGTTAATCATTTTGACAAAGGTCTGTCTTTAAACACTGAAAGAGTTACGAACTCTACGAACTACTAACTAACTACAAACTAACTTCGCCATCTGAATAAACAAACAAAGAGCACTGATCGCTTACAAAATCTGTAGCCTAGAACAATCCACATAAACTGGAGCGGCGTCTGTTTTAAAAGGAGATGAGCGGCAAATCCCGATTTCACCATTTCCAGGTGCAGAAAGCTCTCGGGTGAAAAAATAAAAGTTTCTTACAGACGCATTTCTGCTGTGCGTGCGTGTGAGTCCAGCTGCGCTCTCATAGCGGAAATGAAGACTAAACCTTCACTGCAGCACATAAATACTACACTGGCGATCTGCACCTCCTTCCTCTTGTTTTGGAAGCACAACGTGGCGTCCCTGCCGTCTGGACACTGCAACGCGTACACAGTCTTCGAAGCTCTTGTGCATATTAATGAGTTGCACCGCATACACAATAGAGCGCGCTGATTGGCTTGAACAAAGGCTATCTCATGAATTAATGCTGCACGCGCGGAGACGTCAGAGTGTTCTGGCCGGGACAGGCGTCCACTGTGCACATGCATAGATCTCACAGGCGTGACGCAGCCTCAAAAATTTGTTTCAAACCGGAAGAACGAATTTGCTCGAAATAACGCAAAAACAACCAATTTTCACTTTTTAGTCAATTATATGTGTCCTAATAGTGTTTATAGCAGCATGGAACTCATACATGACTGTCAACAGCTAAAAAAATGTGTTTTGGTGTTTCGTGGCCCTTTAAAATAAAAAATAGTTTGTGTTTTTAAGTATTTGAATGCTACCTTCTCTGTGAAGTCGTAAATACCATATTGCTTTTTTGGTTCCTCTGATCTGATTGGATGTAGTGAGCACGTTATTTTTTCCCGTAACCTGGTAAAAACCAACACAGCGAAGAGACGACGATATGACGGCAACGTTAAATTATGAGGCTAAAAGAAAATGTCTGTTTTGTGATGTTTTGCTGTCATTTTTAAGTCAGCCAGGTTTTGTTTTGCAATAAAACGCCTGCACATTTTCTTTAAATTTTTTAGAAATTATTTTTGACACATTATTTAAAATATGTGGCTAAGAAACAGCAATTCACTTTTCCTTTCTTTTTTGGTGGGGCCAGTGAAAAATTTGGCAGGGCAAGTAAATATGTGAACCACTGGTCCAATTGGGCCAGTAGAAAAAATCCTTAGTGTTGAACACTGGTAAGGTTTATAATCTATTTAACACATATTAACCCTCTTTAACATTATTAAATGTAGATGCTGAATCACTCATATGTTTTTAGTTTTAAAGTTCAAAAACAGATTTATTTATTTTCAAGGTCTGAGGTGAACTATCTGCTGCTGCTTTCAGTATATGGCAATAAATGGCATGTAAAATGGCATTCAAACTCACATTGTTAGCATTTAACACTGAATAAAGCACATGAGGTGTACCTGAGGTGATCATTGTCAGTTTTCTGTTGTTCAGCTGTGAGAAATAGAAGCCGTTTCTAATATAGAACAAAAACTCCTTTTAATATGGAGAATATTGCTTCTATCGGGTGCCTTTGCTTTTATTTAGAACACGGTTTAAATCACTCGCTCCTGTCCTCAGTCTGCCAACCTGCGCTTGCTTTGATGCAGGAGTGCAATACCTATCAACTGCTGGGTGTCAAACTTACATACTGCACCTTTAATTTTAATCTACTTTTATTTTTAGACTCATGAGTCTCTATCCTACACCCGGCACAGTAAGACAAGATGTGTTTGGCGCTATTTGTTGCTATTCTCAGACCAGCACAACCCTAATTTTCATGTTTCGTGCCACGTTGTTTAAATAGCAAATCCAAATCTTGAATGTGCTGGTCCGAAAAGGAGGTGTGTTAAGGTGCATTGTTGGTGCGTTGCTATTTTGAGAAACTGAAATTGACCACGCCATTGTTAGTTATGTGCCTATGCAGGTTCAAACGCTTAATACACACAGGATGTACAGCAATACACAAACAGTTTTACATATAGCCCGCCATTAGTGGTGGGCGATATGGAAAAAATATCATATCACGATTTTTTCTGGGGAAATCACGATTCATGATTTTTATCCAAATTTTTTAAAGTTGATTTTTAAAGACTATTTTTCAAATTACAAAGGTACAATACAACCAAACTATAATGCCCCAATATAAAAATATACTATTACTATGTATTCATTCATTCATTTTCTTGTCGGCTTAGTCCCTTTATTAATCCGGGGTCGCCACAGCGGAATCAACCGCCAACTTATCCAGCATATTTTTTACGCAGCGGGTGCCCTTCCAGCCGCAACCCATCTCTGGGAACCATCCATACACACACATTCACACTCATACACTACGGAGAATTTAGCCTACCCAATTCACCTATAGCACATATCTTTGGACTTGTGGGGAAAACCGGAGCACCCGGAGGAAACCCACGCAACCACGGGGAGAACATGCAAACTCCACACAGAAATGCCAACTGACCCAGCCGGGGCTCGAACCAGCGACCTTCTTGCTGTGAGGCGAACGTGCTACTCACTACGCCACCGTGGCGCCCCTATTACTATGTATGTTTAAGAATATTTTAATCAAGTGAAGATTTAATGCAAGTGCTATTCTGCAAAGAAAGAACATTCAACAAGACTTGCATTACAATTACTGCACCATCAAAATGATCATTTAACAAATCTAACAAATCTTAGTTCAAATCAGATAGCTTATTAGACATAGACATAGTTTATGTAACGCGTATGTCTCCAACATTTATAAGATATTTCTGAATGTCTCCAATAGACCTACAGAGCGGCATTAATGCGTCCTGAAGTAAAGTGAAGCAGCTATAAACTCCAGAAAGAGAAAGTTATTGTATGCAGAACATATATACCTTTATCTGTAAAGTATAATTTTGGAAACTGTTCATCATAACTGAAAGCTAAGCCTGTATGCTGGCCACACGCATCGCGCAGCCCTGTCAGCCAGTCTGTCCGTCAACATGTAACCTCAAAGGGTTAAACAAATGACGCACAGCGGTTACAGAAAAGTTCCCGCTGTTATAATTCACTTATCTTTTAATACGTTTTGGTGCAATTATAACCCGCTATTAATAAACAACAACGACAGACGACTGAATGTTTTCATGGAAGAATGATTGTAGCGGAAGTACTGCACTATATACTGTATGGCGAAACAACGATTTTTCTGAAAAAGTGGATGGTGCAGTAATTTTGATCGTCCACGATCAAATATCGTATTATCGCACAGCCCTAGCCCCCCTGTTTATTTTTTCCAGCAATTTCTGTTTAACGGAAAGAAGATTTAGAAGAACACATTTCTAAACAGAATAGTTTAAATAACTTTCTTTAACTATCTTTAATAACTGTTTTATTTTTATCTTCACCATGATGACAGTAAATAATATTTGACTAGATATTTTTCAAGACACTTCTATACAGCTTAAAGTGACATTTAAAGGCTTAACTAGGCTAATGAGGTTAACTAGGCAGGATAGGTTAATTAGGCAAGTTATTGTATAATGATGGTTTGTTCTGTAGACTATCGGAAAAAAATTGCTTAAAGGTGCTAATAATTTTGACCTTAAAATGTTATTTAAAAAATTAAGAACTGCTTTTATTCTAGCCGTAATAAAACAAAATACTTTTTCCAGAAGAAAAAATATTATCAGACTTGCTGTGAAACAATCCTTGCTCTGTTAAACATCATTTGGGAAATATTTTAAAAAGAAAAAATAATCAAAGAGGGCTAAAAATTCTTATTTCAACTGTATATGTTGAGCATTGTATATGATGAAGAAATAATAATAATAATAAAAATCAGTTTTTGTTTGTGTATTTATCATGCGCAGCATTTTAACTATAGTCTGAAGGAAGGAAGATACAAGCTCTTGAGGCATCACAAACATAGGGAAGCAAACCTGAAGCATTTAAAGCTGACTGCGTTCTCCACACTGGCCCTCATTGCTTATGTAACAGGGACCTGCCACTGCAGATCAGCGTCAGACTGGACGTACAGAGTGAGGCAGTATGGTCCTTGTTAATGCTGACCCAGTTTCTAAGGTAGCCGCCCTGGCGTGAGTCGCATGTGTCCCTCCGTTTTATCCGGATGGAAGACGATGATTTACGAGAAGATCCACCTGACACAAATATAGGGAGCTCTGTGGTGACTCAATCAATCTGACACAGAGCGCTTTACTGCTGAAAGCTGTAAATAACTGAGTGATGCGAGGCAAGCTGCCACAGAGTTATATGCCTTTAATTCGTCATGGTTTGGTCAAGGCAAAATGGCAATGATTTTTTGACAATGTCTGATATTTGTTGTCAAGCAGACATAGATTATCAGTGCTGATTGGAACAAAATTCTTCAGTGTGAACTACACTGGATCAAACATGTCATACTGCAGATTTATATATATAGTTGAGGACAAATTTATTGATCTTCCTATTAAATATTTATTCTTTTTCAAATATTTATCAAGTTATATTTAATATTTATTAAAAGAGGTTTTAATAATAATAATAATAATAATAAACATTTTGCAGGTTTCTGTAGTGTAGTGGTTATCACGTTCGCCTCACACGCGAAAGGTCCCCAGTTCGAAACTGGGCGGGAACAATCTCTGGCTTTCGTAACAATTGCCAAATCAGAATTCTATTGGGCGCCACGGTGGCCGAGTGGTTAGCACGTTCGCCTCACAGCAAGAAGGTCGCTGGTTCGATCCCCGGCTGGGCCAGTTGGCATTTCTGTGTGGAGTTTGCATGTTCTCCCCGTGGTTGCGTGGGTTTCCTCCGGGTGCTCCGGTTTCCCCCACAGTCCAAAGACATGCGGTATAGGTGAATTGGGTAAGCTAAATTGTCCGTAGTGTATGTGTGTGAATGAGAATGTATGGATGTGTTTCCCAGAGATGGGTTCTGGCTGGAAGGGCATCCGCTGCGTAAAACAAATGCTGGATAAGTTGGCGGTTCATTCCGCTGTGGCGACCCCGGATTAATAAAGGGATGAATGAATGAATGAATGAATAAACATTTTAATGTCAGTATCATTAGCCTCTTAACCATTTCAGAAGTCAATAATTCTGACTTCTTGCCTTTTCTGTCCTTTTTAAGTGAATCATTTATCATTTTAGTGTAATTATATTATAATACCCTTTTAGTGTTATATTATATTATATTATATTATATTATATTATTCATTGGCTTAATCCCTTATTTATCAGGGGTTGCCTCAGATGAATAAACCGCCAACTTATCCAGCATTTGTTTTATGCAGATGTCCTTTCAGCTGCAAACCATCACTGGGAAACACCCATTCATTCTCATTCACACACATACACTACGCACAATTTAGCTAACCCAATTCACCTATAAGTGCGTGTCTCTGAACTTGTCGGGGAAACCGGAGCACCTGGAGGAAACCACACGAACACAGGGAGAACATGCAAAGTACACACAGAAATGCCAACTGACTCGGCCGAGGCTTGAACCAGCGACATTTCGTGCTATCAGGCGATTGTGCTACCCACTGTGCCACAAAGATGCCTATATTATTATATTATATTAATTGACACAATAAATATTACCTATTATATAGAAAAGTAACCATCCCAGCAGGCACAGCATATCAACATGACATCAGATTGATGTTGTGCCCCAACGTGGTGGGACATTGCATTTTGTTTGAAAATTAAAATTGGGTTGATGTTAGAACCGAACGCCAGGCCGACATCAATGTCCAATGACATTTTGGTTACTTTCCAATGCAACCTTTCTTTCTTTCTTTCTTTCTTTAATTTATTAATTATTTAATTGCAATTTTAGAACACAGAACATAAAAGGGCATTAACATAATAATAAATTGATATAAAAATAAATACAATACAAAAGCAGAAAAAAATAATTACAATAATCCAAAGAGAAGAGATTTAAGGCTTGAAGATAAGAGTTCCCGTTTACATCTATGAATAAATATTTTTCCACATATAATGAGCAAATTAACAATAGAAACTCCTAATAGGTAAGCACATGACCATTAAAATTATAAAGTTGTGAAACCAGCAACCAACACTACCTAAAAGCAACAAAATATCAACATCTGATGATGTTACAGCTTGAAATTGTGTGGATGTTACTAATATAAAGTCTATCAGTCATTGGATTTTGGTTGCCATGCCTGACGAATAAATGTCAGTATTTGACGTTAATATGACGTTGGTTTAAGATGTTGGCTAGACGTTAGATATTGGTTACCTTCCAACACAAACTAAAATCAACAATATACTATAAACGTCATTTCACGTTGTAAATACCATTGTCCTTAGATGACCTAAATCTGACCTAATGTTTGTCTGCTGGGATATTTTTTATTGATACTGATTTTTAACCGTTCATTTATTTACTCGTTTTCCTTCAGCTTAGTCCCTTTATTTATCAAGGGTCACCACAGTGGAATGAACCACCAACTTATCTAGCAAATGTTTCACGAAATGGATGCCCTTCCAGCACTGGGAAACACACATACACACTCGCATTCACACACACACACACACACACACACACACACTACAGCCAATTTTATTTATTTAATTCACCTATACTGAATGTCTTTGTACTGTGGGGGAAACCGGAGCACCTGGATGGAGAGAACATGCAAACTCAAACACAAAAATGACAACTGGCCGACTATGGACTCGAACCAGCAACCTTCTTGCTGTGAGGTGACAGTGCTAACCACTGAGCCACCATGCTGCATGATATTTAACCAAATCAATCTTATTGTAAGGTGGTACAAACTGTATGAAAACTTCAACAAAAGTACTCACACTATTGATTGATGCATTTGTTGTTCCATGTGACGTTCCACAGCCGCTGGACAGATGCTACAAGCATGAATCCTGTGATTTACATGCACAAGCGCTAGCACACACAACACGACTGCTAAAATAAAGTAGGGCACAGTGGGACAAATTAAGAACCTGGGAGGTTATGGAGTATCCCACGATGTTCTTCCCTAAATTGCATTTCCACTTTTCCTCCCACAGTAGG
This sequence comes from Danio albolineatus, assembly GCA_903798035.1. NCBI lineage: Eukaryota > Metazoa > Chordata > Actinopteri > Cypriniformes > Danionidae > Danio > Danio albolineatus. The sequence continues at coordinate 67,937 of CAIGQQ010029210.1, forward strand.
GTGTAGGATGTGACTTGGATTATAAGTCATGTTCAAGCTTTTCAAGAATTGTATACCTTACCAAATGCGAATCCAAAGCCATGATCTATAACAAAATGTACAGAGATGTAGCTTACTTTAAACACATCGAGTTGGCTGCTGGAATGGAAATAGAATGCCTATGGCAATACAAATGTATAATTGCTGTATGTCTTGCAAAACCTATTATAAAGTCAAATACATAGTAACACTTTCTCTGTGGATATAAATATAGCCTGAGGGCTCGTCTTTGAAATTCAGTTGTTGAATTTGTTGTAGATAATCTTGCTAGAACATGTTTTTCATCTCTAGGGTTGTGATTTATCGTCTCAACAAGGGTAATGATAAATGAAAGCTACATCAGCTCAAGTCAAAAATATTACTGAAACTATAAAAATAACAAATGTTGGCTAACAGAAAATCCATAATGTTGTCTTTTGATTTAAAAACCCATTACCCTTATCTTGCTTGGGCCTGAACTGCATGAACAATAGCTTTATAGCAAGTATAATTCAATTTTGTGTTCTATTTTTCCAGTTACTTACAGTATGTACAGTGCTCCGCATAAATGAGTACACCCCTCACAAATCTCTCTTTTAAATTATTATTGTCAAGGTTCGGGTTGGGAAAAAGGAGCGAGGACTCAAATGCAAAGAAACAATTAGTATTTATTAATAATGAAACAAAACAAAAAGGACAAAAACTAGGGGGAAAACATTACTAAAAAGTAGGACTGTCAAAAAATTTATCGTGATTAATCACATCCAAAATAAAAGTTTAACATAATATTTGTGTGTGTACTGTGTATATTTTATTATGAATATATAAATACACACATGCATATACTTGATAAAATGTTGGTTTATATTTAGATATATAAAAAATATATGTGTATGACACAAATTCTACATTTGAATATGATGTAACTACTTTGATGTAACTTTTTTATATATAGTTTTGGCTTCTATGAATGTGTTTATCACATATACATAATAAATATATATAACACACACACATATTATGTCAAAACAAACTTTTATTTTGGATGTGATTAATCACGATTAATTCTTGGACAGCCCTACTAAAAAGGCAAAAACAAACTTGACTGGGCTGGCAGGAAAAAAAGCAGAGCTGGACACAACAAGACATGAGGATAATCGACGACGAACTGGCACAGGACACCAGACATGAGGAGAATATAAAGCAGAAATAATTAACACAAACAGGTGAACATGACAAACTAATAATGAGTTAACAAGGAGGGTGGGACTAGACAATAGACGGGAAAGTACATGACACAAGAAAACACCACAAGCCATGAGCTCACATAAAATGGGACAAGAACACGCAGCCAATGAGAGAACTCATTAATCGCGTGTTCAAAACAGACAACGGAAACACACGGCCACTATGTAAATACAGGGCCACATCTTACCGTGCACTCACACACGCAGCGTGCATGTTTCATCCCAGCCGATCCTCATCGCCACCCGAAACCTTAGACGCTGGGAATGAAACACTAGGCTGCAGACAAACCAACACAAACACCAGGACGAAAGCGCGCAATCGCAATCACGCCCAGACCCCACGTGCCCGTATCAAGAAGGAGCACGCACGGTCAAAGCGCGCCCACAATTGGCACTCATACAGAGACACAACACACAGTATTAGACAGACCTAGTGTCCCGACTCTGCCACCAAAACAAGAATTAACAAGACTGGAGTGACAGAACCCTGACAAATATGTTCTGTAGGATACTTAAATATATATTTGCATATATATAAATAAGAAAATGTTGTGACAGTATAGAAAACACAAATGAAAAAAGAAAGTAGTGGTTCAAAATTTGTACTTTGACTTACGTATTTTATTGCAGACAATGTGAACACAAATTATTACGTTTTAATCTCGTCAACTTCATTTAATTTGTAAATGTATATCCTGTCCTGTCATTCAGGCCTGCAACACATTCCAAAAAAGAGTTGGGACAGGAGCAGTTTAGTGCTAGTAATCAGGTAAATTTAATTATTGGTGATGTGATTTGAAGCAGGTCATGTCAACAGGTGATTTTTATTATTATTTGGTACAAAATCAGCAGGAAAGGTCTAGTCCTTTAGGAGCAAAGATGGGTCAAGGATCTCCAATTTGCCAACACACATGTAAGAAAATTATTGAAATGTTTAAAATCAAACAAAGATAGGAAGACATTTAGATATTTCACCTTCTACGTCGCATAACACTCTTAAAATATTCAAGGAATCTCAAAGAATTTCAGTGCATAAAGGACGCAAGGCTAATTTCAGGCGGCACTGCATCAAGAATTAACATTTATCTATAAGGCTCAGGACTACTTTGGCAAATCTTTGTCTTATACCCCAATACATAGTAACATTCACAAATGCCAGTTAAAACTCTACCGTGCCAAAAGGAAGCCTTATGTTAACAGTGTCCAAAAGTGCAATTGACTTCTTTGAATTGAGAGGCATCTGGGATTGACCATCACACAGTGGAAATACTGTGTCAGATAAATTAGTATTTCAGGTAATGTTTGCGAGAAATGGATGCCATGTGCTCTGGACCAAAGAAGAAAAGGATCATCCAGACTGTTACCAGCAACAACTCCGAAAGCCAGGGTCTATCATGGTATGGGGCTGTGTCAGTGCCCATGGCAAGGGTAACTTGCACTTCTCTGATGGCACTATTAGTGCTAAAAGGTACACTGAAATTTTGGAACACAATATGCTGCCTTCTTTTCCAGGAATGCCCATGTGTATTTCAACAAGACAATTTGTTACTACATCCTGCACACGTTACAAAGACCTGGCTGTGTATATAGGAAAAGTATATAGGGCTGGCCTGCCTCCAGTCCTGACCTGTTTCCATTAGAGAATGTGTGGTGCATTTTGAAGCGCAAAATGCAACAATGAGGACCGCATACTGCTGCCCACTTTAAGACTTGTTTGCAGGAAGAATGGGTCATAATTACACCTGAAATACTTCATCACTTACTGTCTTCAGTACCTAAACGTCTTTTATGCGTTGGGAAAAAAATGGCAATGTTACAAAGGGGTAAAATGTAAACGTAAAAGTAAATGCTTTACTGTTACAAATTTTTTTAAAAAGGTGTTGCAAAAACCAAAATTGGAATATGTGTTTATTTTGAAAATAATAATAATAATACTTATTATTATTATTTTTATTATATAAAGATCATGAGGAACACATTAAATACTTTTTATTGAACGGTCTGCATTAAAATAACAGTCAAAGTAAATTTAGAAATCACAACTTTCTTTTTTATTTGTTTTCCATACTGTCCCAGCTTTTTTTTTAACTGGGGTTGTACTTAATTTAATAGAAAACAGTGTCATGTAAAAGGTGTAAATTGAACGTTTATTTGTTTGTTTGTTTTTTTTATTGTTGAGATCCAAAAGTTTAACGGAAAGGATGTTATTAATTTATGTATTAAAGTTCAGTAACAGATTCGTGGTAGTTAACAAATTTGCAAATCTTTTATGAGAAATATGGTCACCCTAGTTTAGGTTGCCAGATTGTGCTTAAATCAGAAATCCATCACAATGGATGGAAAATGGAAAGCAACTCTGTGTGTTATTGTGGCTTTTTGGATAGCTGTCATTAGCTTATTATTATCAGCAAGGATCAAGCCTTCAGTGTTTTGGACAGCTTTTCTAAAATTGTTCTTCCAGGCATTTTCAAGCATGACCATTATTCATTCTGAGAGGTATTAGAAGAAAAAACAAGTAATGCTATTTTCAATGTGTATGAAGTCATTCATCATTCATTGTGATAAAGCCGGGGTTTGTTTGTGTGGTGTTAGTTTGCGTTATCACCACAAGCGAGCATGATTGGCTAGCTCACACATGCATAAATTAACTGAACTAAAGGGGGAAAAAAAACATGCCAGGTGCTGTAACAATGAGTCAGGTGTAAAAGCAACCTTAGAAACAAAGGATGTTAAAGCCGATATGAAACAGAAGTTGAGGTTGTGCTTTTTCTTTTTATGAAATCACAACATTGAAACAGTTCTGAAATAAGAAATGTAGTGTGGTACATTATTTCAGCGTGATATCATGCGGAAACGTAATTATTTAAGTGTCAGTTTACTTTAAGTAAACTTTGTAAGTTCAGTGGCTAATTTGTACAAATTTGTATGAGTTCAGTCATATGAAGATGTATGATTTTTATAAGGATGCGTTGGGGGCAAAGGCGTAGGTTTGCACTTGACATTGGTGGGGATGGGTGAATCTATATTCAATAAATATATATATTGAATATAGACTACCCTAACCAGGGTGCTCGAGGGTTCATGGGAGTATGCCCAACCAGTCCACATGTGTTTTGTGGACTTGGAGAAGGCATTTGACTGTGTCCCTCATGTCATTCTGTAGAGGGTGCTCTGGGAGTATGGGGTCAGAGGCGCTCTGTTAAGGACCGTCTTGTTCCTGTATGAACAGAGTAGGAGTCTGGTTCGCATTGCCGTCAATAAGTTGACTTGTTTCCAGTGCATGTTGGACTCTGACAGGGCTGCCCCTTGTCACCAATTCTGTTCAGAATTTTTATGGACAGAATTTCAAGGTGCAGCCTTGGGCTGGAGGGGGTCCGGTTTGGGGACCACAGGATTCCATCTCTGTTATTCGTAGACGATGTTGTTCTGTTGGCTTCATCAAACATGGACCTTCAGCATGCACTGGTGTGGTTTGCTGCCAAGTGTGATGTAGCTGGGATGAGAATCAGCACCTCCAAGTCCGAGGCCATGGTGCTCCACCGGAAAAAGGTGGTCTGCCATCTTCAGGTTGGAGGAAAGTCCTTACCCCAGGTGGAGGAGTTCAAGTATCTTGAGGTTTTGTTCACGAGTAAGGGGAGGATGGAATGTGAGATTGACAGGTGGATTGGTGCAGCAGCAGCAGTAATGTGGTCAATGTACCGGTCTGTTGTGGTAAAGGAGCTGAGCTCTAAGGCAAATTCTTTGATTTAGCGGTCAATCTACATTCCTACTCTCACCTATGGTCATGAGCTTTGGGTCATGATTGAAGGAACAAGATTCCGGATACAAACGGCCAAAATGAGTTTCCTTCGCAGGGTGGCAGAGCGCACCCTTATGGATAGGGTGAGGAGCTCTGACACCCGGGAGAAGCTTGGAGGAGAACCGCTGCTCCTCCACATCGAGAGAAGTCAGCTGAGGTGGCTCGGGCATCTGTGTCGCATGCCTCCTGGACACCTACCTAGGGAGGTATTCCAGGCATGTCCCACCGAGAGGAGACCTCAGGGAAGACCCAGGACATGCTGGAGGGACTATGTCTCTCGGCTGGCCTGGGAAAGCCTTGGGATCACCCCGGAGGAGCTGGAGGAAGTGTCTGGGGAGAGCAAAGCCTGGAGTTGTCTCCTAAGACTGCTGCACTCGTGACCCGGCCCCAGAAAAGCGGTAGAAAATGAATGAATAAATCAATGAGTGAACGAATGAATGAATAAACTAAATTGGCCGTAGTGTGTGCATGGATGTTTCCCAGTATTCGGTTGCAGCTGGAAGGGCATCTGCTGTGTAAAGCATACGCTGGAGACATAGGCGGATCATTCCACTGTGATGACCCAGGAATAAAGGGACTACGCTGGAAGAAGATGAATGAATGAATGTTTGCTCCATGTTATAGACATTCCATTACATAAATTGAGGCCTCATCTGCCAGTTCAATCAAACAAAATAAAGACGGCATGTCTAAACAACAGTTCACCAAACTTGATCAATTTGCCTAATTGTTAGCCTTAAGGTTTTTAATTTAAACGAGAATGAAGTCAGCATAGTGGTTAAGATGCCCTGTATATTTGAACAATTTGCATTTTAACCTTCAGTGCAACAATTAGAGCAATGTTGGAAGGATGATTTATTTGCAGTCAAAGATTTATACCAGCTTGCCGTGCCTCAAAGCCAAGTGGAAGATTAAGGCAGTGCTTGTGAGACATTTGGTGAAAAATGGGAACTTGTGAGAGAGGAGAGTGAGTTAGCATGTGATGCAAATGAAGTACCATGTTCTGTGAGTGAGGAAGCAGAGCAAAAAAAGTCAAAGATCCTTCAGCATAGATCCCGCTGAGCTTCCAACTCAGCAAAATTCTTTGTTGTCCATCAAATTAAAGGAGCTAGAGTCAGAACTAAACTGACAACAGTATCAAAGTCAGCTGTCAAACTTGAAGCCCGGTGAGCAAGCAATTTTTTATTTTTTTTTTACCTCAAATAAGACTGCAAGTTTTGAGAAGCTTGGGGATTCAATTTTGGTAGAAGATTTCTAAAATTGTTCACCTGGGAAAATTGTGTATCAAAAGAGCAAAAAAGAGAGTCTCTACTCCTTTAGAGGTTGCTGTTTTCTCTGATGCATTACATTTTTTTTTTCTGATGCAGAACAGTGTTCATAACCTACTACATTTTATTTTTCTGTTCTTATTTTTCCAGTCTTGATGCTGTGAAGATAACCTTGAATGTATCTATTGCTATAAGGCTGCTATAAGACTCTTCAAAAAGTAATCTCTTTAGACTAGCATTCACATTCATTAACTTTCCTTTGGCTATTTCTCTGCTCTTCTCTAACCCTAATCAGGGTTCATCACTGCTTAATGAACCGCCAATTACTCTTGCATAAGTTTTTGTTTATGTGTATGCCCTTCCTGATGCAAACCAGCACTGAGAGTACAACATTTACACTCGCACAAACGGGGGGAGGGTGTTGCAACATTCTGATGGTACAGTCAAAATTTGGCATCAACAACATGAAAGCATGGATCCATCCTGCTTTGTATCAATGGTTCAGGCTGCTGGTGGTGGTGTAATGGTGTGGAGGATATTTTCTTGCCACACTTTGGGTCCAGTACCAATTGAGCATCGTGTCAATGCCACAGCCTACCTGAGTATTGTTGCTGACTATGTCCATCCCCTTATGACCACAGTGTACCCATCTTCTGATGATCATGTCACCATGTCACGTTTAAATCGCAAATCATCTTAGACTGGTTTCTTGAACATGACAATGAGTTCACTGTACTCAAATGGCCTCCACAGTCACCAGAACTCAACCTAATAGAGCACCTGTGGGATGTGGTGGAACTGGAGATTCGCATCATGGATGAGCAGCCGACAAATCTGCAGCAACTGCATGATTCTATCATGTCAATATGGACCAAAATCTCTGAGGAGTATTTCCAGTACCTTACTGAGTCTATGCCATGAAGGATTAAGACACAAAACACAAAAGTGGCTCCAACCTGGTACTACAAAGGTGCCCCTTACAAACGGCCCAGTAAGTGTATGTGCCTCAGGCTACATAGTTAAAATGTCTCCAGAAACGTACTGTATAAGGGCTACGTTTTCAGAATTAGCCAATGTTGTCTAAAGTGCTCCGAGCTAGTTAATTGGATATGGATGGACAAGGTTTTGCATACGTTTCATACACCAACCTACCCCTTTTTCACGTTTTGTAAAATATCAATAACAAAATCTGTGCTTTGGACAAATCCAGCCATATTTTTACTGCATTATAATGCTGCTGCTCTAACAGAATGATATGACTTATATTCAACAGTTTACATGTGTATATTGCCTCATTACAAACATTCTCAGCAAATTTCACAAACATTTTAATTTATCAAAAGTTACTGTTAAACAGACATTGTGCCTCTTCAGGTCTTAGTAAACTTCTTAACTATACATTAAACCCTTGAAATGATCTGCCAATTTTGAGTGACCGTTTTATGCAAGCTTTTTGAAGTTGCAAATGTTTTTTACAGAAAGCAAGGCAGAGAGCAAGAGTTTATTGTACTTGTTTTTGTGATGACAGCATGCAAATGTGTTTGCTAGTTGGCTTTCTAAAAAGTCTAGAATAATTAATTCCCATTATATATTGTATTTAGTGAATAAGCAGACATATATTCAAATTTAGTTTTCATCTTAAACAGAATCAAGTTTTCTTGTGGCTGTTCAGAGTATTCGATTCAATAGCAAATATACAGAAACATTCATTCATTTTCCTTTGGCTTAGTCCCATATTTATCAGGGGTCGCCACTGTGGAATGAACCGCCAACTATTCCAGCATATTTTTTACACAGCGTATGCCCTTTCAGCCACAACCCAGTACTGGAAAACACCCATACACACTCACACACTATGGCCAATTTCATTCATTCATTCATTCTTTTCAGCTTAGTCCCTTTATTAATCAGGGGCCACCACAGCGGAATGAACCGCCAACCTATCCAGCATATGTTTTACACAGCGGATACCCTTCCAACGGCAACCCAACACTGGGAAAAAACCATACACTCTCCTACACACTCATATCAATTTAGCTTATTCAATTAGCGCATGTTTCGGACTGGGAAACCAGAGCACCAGGAGGAAACCCACGCAAACACGGGGAGAACATGTAAATGCCACACAGAAATGCCAATTGGCCCAGTCAGGACTCAAACCAGCGACCTTCTTGTTCGGAGGTGACAGTGCTAACCACTGAGCCACCGTGCTGCCCTCTATACAGAAACAATATTTCATAAATATCACTTTTTTTATTATCACCCCATTTTTTTATTACTCTCAAAAAAAAGGTTGCAAAAAAATAATTACAGGCCTGGCACTGAATCATTATTCACTGTTTTAGCATTCTGTTTATCAGCATGTTCTGAAGACCTTGGGCGGTTTTTGCTTTCTCTGCCATGTATTTTGTTACTAATTCTTTGTTTGTAAGGACATCTGGGACAAAACCACCAGGTCCTCCAGCAACTGTCTTTTTCAGGCTGGCATATCTGTTATCACTGAATGCACCACATCTTTGGTTGTCTCTGTTCATTCATGTGGGTTTGCAAGTTACATAAACATTGGCAGCAATCATGTATATTTTTATGAAAACATTGCCTATGTGACCGGCCCTTGCTTCACTCTGCGTTGTGTTTAGGCGACCAAGCATATGGGAGTTACTCAAACCGCTTTTTATTCTGCATGAATAAAAAAAAACATATCATACCAAGCTAAGTCTGTAGCCTTCTTTTAAACTTGCCATCAACCTCTCCTCAATCGCGTTTGCCGCGAACTGCCATTATTTCACGTATTTCAGTACCGAAAGTTTGTATCGTGACTATTCCAATATAGTGAAAGAAACAGTTCATTAACTTGAGTTTGATGAATGTCATCTAAAATGTGTGTTTGGGAAAGAAAAAGTTAGCTAACCAGTGCCATTTCCCTTAACTTAGCTGAAAATGAGGTGCAATATCCCTTTTTATTTGCACTATTCATTCAGAACGGACCTTTGAATCACTCAGACGTCAGTGAAAGTATAAATTTGTGTCACTTTATCTTCGCTCATAAGATATACAGCCAGGTACACAACATTTCTGTGTGACTTAGGCAATCAACAATTAGGCAGGACTTCCAGGGTTCTTCCCACTGCGGCTGCGTGAAATCAGTCTATAATCAAGCCAAACAGTGTTTAACATACTCCAAAAAAAAAACAAAAAAACATTATACATAAATTCAAAAACATATCAGAAGCATGAATGAGAACATACCTGCATGGATTTTAAAAAAATCACATCAAGCCGAGTCTGTGGCCTTCTTTCAAACTTGCCATCAACCTATCAGTGAAAGGGATCATTTTCACCAAGCTTGCACACTTATGAACGTCTCCGAAAATAAATGCTTCATATCATTTAAAACACCTCTTACATTTTTAAATAACAGCAAAATACACTTTAGAACAACATTACATGTATTATTATAATAAACAAAATTTATATCATGCTTTTTAGACGGAGCTTCAGTGCAACTCACCTCTCTTCAACCGCGTTTGTCGCGAACTGAGCGAGAGAGCAGGCGGAACCGGAAAACGACGCTTAAAGGGACCACGCACCATTTTCCGCACCAACGCATTGAAAACAAACACAACAATGAAATCATTAAATCTGAAATATAAGGTATGAGAACAACTTTAAAATATTAAAAATAATTGATTATTACAAGCAGAAGAATTTTGAGTTAAATTATTATATAAAATATAACACCTGTTACACATGTGATTTAGCATTTACATTATTTACGGTACTGTATGATCCATGTTTCAATACTGTGGCAAACATAAAGTCTCTTCTTTCTTACACTCCACTTAGCTTTTGGTAGCAGAACTCACCTTCCCACTTACTATTTGCCTCATGTTCACAACTTTGCTATGTTTTTTTACGGTGTCTTTGGCAAGACACCTCAGCAAAAAAAGCTTAATTCTTTTTTAGCCTAGTGCATGTACATATATAGCCACCCTTAAAAGCTCAAAGACACTATCCCCTATTGATTAGCTGTCAACAAAACTTAGTCACTACACTTCACCCTGCAATAGTGCTGATGTGAAAAGAGGAGGGGAAATTAATGTGACCGCTGAGCCTTTTCTCTCAGCCTGCAGTTTTGCTGCCCTAAACTGGGGTCTTTGCCAAGCATGTGATGAGAGCTGAACAAATGAATGTAATGACATTCAAATTAAAGCAATGGAACTCAAATTACATTAAGGGTCATTAACTAATATTTATTTATTTGTTTAACCAGCTTATGCATTTAAAGGTGCCCTATAAAAAAAAAATCTGGGTATACTTGAATAATAATGGTTCAGAGCATAGAAATGCAACCATCTGTAAATATCACCATAGTTTTTCTATAACTGCACCTTATAATTTATACCTGTATTCTGCACTTGCTGCTATTGCACTTCTGGTTAGACCTAAACTGCATTTCGTTGCTTTGTACTTGTACATGTGTAATGACAATAAAGTTGAATCTAATCTAATCTAATCTAAATGACCATACTGTCAGTCTCAAACCCCATTATTTCCTCATTCGTATTTAAATTACACAAGTGTCAAACCCTGGTGAAAAACAGGCCAATCAGAACACAAGAGAGGCTGCTGCGTTGCTCACGGAGCTACATATTAGCATGTCTTTAATATTTGCATGTACTTCAGGTCAAGTTCTACACCAGGCATCACCAATCTCGGTCCTGGAGGTCCGGTGTCCCTGCAGGGTTTAGCTCCAACCTGTCTCAAAACACCTGCCTGGATGTTTTAAGTATACCTAGGGAGAGCTTGATTAGCTTGTTCAGGTGTGATTGATTAGGGTTGGAGCTAAAATCTGCAGGACACCAGACCTCCAGGACCAAGTTTGGTAATCCCTGTTCTAAACTATTCAATTCAATTTATCTTTATTTCTATAGCGCTTTTACAATGTAGATTATGTCAACGTAGCTTAACATAGAAGATTATAGTAAATTTGAAATTGAAACTGTGTCGGTCTAGAGATTGAAACTGTTTCTGTCCAGTTTTCAGAGTTTAAGTTCAGTTTAGTTAGTGTGGTTTAATTTTCATTGCTGAAAGTCCAAACACTGAAGAGCAAATCCATCGATGTGCAGCTCCACAGGTCCCGAACCATGCAAGTTAGTGGTGACAGAGGCGAGGAACAAACTTCACCAATTGACGAAAGTGAAGGGAGAAAACCTAGAGAGAAACCAGGCTCAGTTGGGCACAACTATTTATCCTCTGGCCAAACTTCTTGTGTGGAACTGCAATCTAGGCACTGGAGGCTGAAGAAACCCTGGACGTCCATCACGGAGTAGCTGCAGGTGGGAGAGGTTGGAACAGGTTAGCCCTTCAGGATCGATGTGAAGACTCGTCTGCCACTGGGGTCTCATGCTCCCCACTCCTCCATGACCACCACTGCAGCTGCTTATCAGAAGTCTAGCAGCCAAAACAGACTGATTTGTTGCAGATGGGTTCATTAATATTCACGTCCCAGGAGGTGTTAACTTACTATGTACAAGTTTTATTTGAAATCAGTTGATGCAGCAATACGCCAGCTGTACCAGTTTGTTTTCTATGTGTTGCTATGCAACAACTCCACAAGCCATCTGTTCACATGCGCATTAGGATGTGAAATGTGGGATAAACAGATTATACATTTATTCAGCTGCTGCCCAAAAAGGCATGAGGTGTTTGCTTGTATCTTTTGGTAATTTACTAATTTTATAGTGATATTTGCTGCATATGTTTCAACTAAAATTTGTAGACTGCTAAGTATAAGTGTGTTCTTAGCATAAAATGCACGTTTAACAATCGTGTCTTGTCACTCAACTCTTACTGTCATTTTACTGTCAGCTCACAAAGTGGCCGCAGTTAGTTTGCCAGATCATGATGGTCACTGCCAATCTGACGCTAACTTTCAAGATGGTTTCCTCTCTTAAGTATTTTTCTGTGACGAATTCTGTCCCTGAATTGACAACGTATGAGCTACAAGAATGGCAACCCCCACCAGTAGCCAGTTCCTCCCCCTGTTCCGCCTCCACTCCATCTCCATCCTGTATTATATTGGGAGTGCCTGGAAGCCGCTCCTAGAGGGTTGCCCTTGCAAGCTGCTGCCATTCTACCAAACTTCAAATCCCATTATTCCCTGCGATCACACACCGGTTTCAGGTCTCATCCTGATTACACACACACACACAGGACTGATTTGTGCTTATTAGTATTTATACACCACACACTGATATTTGTGCCGAGTCTTGTTTCCCAGTAGTGAGCATTTCAAAGTGTTTCCCTGATTCGTCTAACCGTTGTTTTGACACTTGTCTGTTTCATTTTGTTTATATTTGCTTTACTATCTGCCACGACCTTTCACTTGTTACACAGACAACGCTTTTGGATTATCTGCATATATGTTAGTCCCTGTATTTGCAAATCTACATTTAGTTCCTTATCTGTGTTGCCACCCCAATCATGACATGTAAAGATGTAAACTCAAAAGTCTGATAAATGAAGTCAGAATTCTGATAAAGTTGCAATTCTGAGGTATAAAATCAGAATGCTGATTTTATATATTGCAATTCTGAGAGATTAAAGTGTCTGTAACAATTTCCTGTTATGGAGACTGACCTTAAATGGAGTTTTAAAGATACATACACGAATGAATTGCAAATGAGGATGCATTCACTGATTCAACAAGAAGAGGCAATAAACACAAGAATTGCTAATTATAGAAATGAACTGTTCATGCTCAGAGAATTAAGAACAAAAGCGAGGGGGACTGAATGTTTTTTATACTCAGGTCATTGTTGAAGATATTCGGTTTTAGTTATGATTTAAATGATAATAATGAATCAGCAGTCCTTGTGGGAATAGGAAGATCACTCGACCAATGAGAAACACTGAATGAAAATGTTTTGGAAAGTGACTTAGAGCCTTTCTGTAATGGTACCACAAGGCGATACTTAGCACTTAACAACCACTGACTCCAGAAGGGAATGTTGACCTTCAGGAGCAGGTGGACGTAAGAGGGTGCAGTGCCAGAGGCTGTTTTGTAAGACAGCTGATCATCTAGGACTGGGATGGCCAAACTTGTTCCTGGGGGCAGATGTCCTGCAGAGTTTAGCTCCAACCTTATTCAAACTCACTTGCCTGTATCTTTCTAGTGATCTTGAAAACACTGGCTTAGCTTATTCAGATGTGTTCGTTTAGTGTTGGAGCAAAACCCTGTAGGACACCAGTCCTCCAATATCAAGTTTGCCCATCCCCGATCTAGGACCACCCCGAGATTCCCTACAGAATTACATGGGGTAATAGTAGATGATCCGAGTTGGATTGAGAAATTGGTGGTCTTTCGTCTAAGTCAATATATCCTTTAGGCAGTGCAAGATTCTTGCAGCTACAGTTAGGTTATCTGGCTGAAATGATAGATAGAACTGTGTGTCGTAGAATCTGATGGTTCACCATATCAAAAACAGCAGAAAAAATGATTTACAACCTCCTTTAGAGGCAGTTTTAGTGCAGTCTAAGTGAAATGTCCACAATCGAAGCCTGATCAGCTTGCATCCAGCAGGTTATTATATGTTAAAAATGTGGAAATTTGGTTGAAAATCAGTGTTTTGGCCATAAAAGGGTTTTTCAACCACTGAAGTATTGAGTGATTGTATTTATTTATTGATTTTAAGCAGTGGGCCTGCTTAAAAGTGGTTGGGAATGTGCCAGTGTGAAGTGAAGTGTTAATGATATGTGTTAGGGCCAGAGCTATGGCTTGTCCTGCAAGATGTGTGAGGGGATGGAACTCCAGAGGGTAGGTTGTGGAATAGGTAGAGAGAAGTTTGGATAGCAGGAGAGTGAATTACCTTCAGGGGATGTTATTTGATGGAGATTTGGGTTGGCGTTGGGTTAGATAAGTTCGCAGGTTCATTCCGCTGTAGCGACCCCGGATTAATAAAGGGACTAAGCCGAAAAGAAAATGAATGAATGAATAGTATCCGATAGCATCACCCACACAAAACCTAGTCCATAGTACATAGTTACTAACACCAGAGTACAGTTACTAACCTGGTTCTTAACTTTGTTATTCAGACACCTCATCCTCGAACCCGCCCCCCAACACCCATTCCTTCATGGTTGAACAATGCGGAATACTCCATTTATTTGCCGCAAATGTACAGAATTTGCCTCATTCACGTCTTCTATATTTGGAGTGAACCCAGCTATATTGGCCAATCAGAGAAAACAGTGAGCAAGCTGACGTCATGAGGCTATAACTCCACTTGTAGCGTCCACATGACCACACTGTATGCAGAGATTTAAAAAATCTTCACCCTGGCCAAATTTTCAGAAATCTGCGATTTCAGTCACCTGACCTTGCGTTTTCATGTGGACAAACTGTCACGTGGATAAATGATACAGAGATGGATCCAATAGCAAGTAAAACTGTTTAATGACACAAGTCAAAATGTGTAAATACAGGCCTGATCCGACTGGAACGAAGGTACAAGACTGGAGGTACAGACAGACAACGGACGGAATCCAGCGGACACTGCAGCAATCCTGGGCATAGACAAAGGTGAGTGAGAACACGTAACGAACTGACAAAGAAACATAGAAACGGTGTCCGTATATAGACCTAGTAATGACACTCAGCTGGTGACTAATCAGAACAGCTGAGTGACATCATGACACGTGACCAGCCCAGAAACACCAAAACAATAAACACGTGAACGATCAAAACAAGACAGCCCCACGTGAAAACAGACAATCTGGAGAGAGCACAAAACTGCAACCGTGACACAAACAGTAAAACTGCAAAGAAAAAAAGTGCAGTTTTGAAAAAAAAAAAACATATTTGTGTGGACAGGGCCTTAGTTAGGGCCTTAAAAATCATTCCTTTTGAACGTGAAAAGGCATATCTGATTCTTTAAAGAGAGTTCCCCCCAAAATCTAAATTCTGTCATAGTTTACTCTATCCTCACTTGTTACAAACCTTATTGAGTTTCTTTATCCTGTTCAACAAAACAGAATATATTTTAAAGAAAGCTGAAAATCTGTACCCAATGACTTCCATAGCATTTGTTTTTTTTTCCTACTATGGATGTCAATGGTGTCACATTATAAAGAAATAGAAACAACAAGGTGAATCCAATGGCAAGTGTTTTAATAACCAAAGGCCATAAATCAAAAGGGTGCAGGGGTTCAAACAAAATAACAATGTGGTAGCAGGGTGTAAATAATGTTCCAGAAGTATGCCAGAGAAGCGTCCACGAGAGTCCAGACAAGACACAGACAGACTATGAACAAACAATAACGTACTGACAACCAAGTAAAGCACTAGCGCTCGTATATAGGCGCAACAGAATAGGGACTGGAGCTGATTAGAACAGCTGATCGGCATACGTAATAACACGTGATCACAACAAACAACACAGAAGGAGCGCATGGCTCCGCAACCGTGACAAATGGTTACTGGCTTTCTTCAAAACATATTATTTTGTGTTTAACAGAACTCATAAAGGTTTATATCCACTTAAGGCTGAGTAAATTTACATTTTTGGCTGAATTATCCTTTAAAATCTAGATACTTAGACAATAAATGAATGCACCACAACAATATATTTGACTTTCACAGCTCATTGGTAGCCAGAGTATTAGGAATTAGATCATTTGTTTTCATTACAAAGTAATTTGCATGTACAGGCTGTACAAACAAACAGTCGGGTAGTGTGTGTGTGTGTGTAACTTGCATGAAAAAAAGATGCTACATACAAGCATAGTAGCAGCCACACGAGGTGACATTATGATGGGAGCAACATGAGCCAGGCTATTTATAAAACTCAGTCGCTGGAATGGTGTTATACCTTCCAGCAGTGTTGCATGTAACCTCATACTAGCAGAAGCGCTCAGGTGATTGTCAGTTTAATGGATTAAACATGGAGTTATGGTTCACTTACTGACATTTGCAATACCAGAGTCCACAGATTAGTTGTTGTCATAAGGCAAAGATGGATGGGTTCGAGTTCATGCATATTTGCTTCTCTTTCAGTGTAATCTCAATTTTTTTTTAACTCTTCTACATCTGCTACTACAGTATGTTGCCAGTCACTGATATACTGATTTCTTCAAAAGCAATATGTTGTTGGATGGATTCACTGCGCTGAAGATTCCCAGATTTTGTCTGCATGAACACATCTCCAGAGGAAAATTGCTCTTTCATAGGCGCTTTATTAAAGATCTAAGCAAGTTCTTTTTGCTTTGTAATACACTAGTACTTGTAGTAACTCATGTTATTCACTTTCCCAAAATAATAATAATAATAAGAAGAAGAAGATCAACAGCATTTTGTTTTAACTGGCCATTATTGTCTGTGATAAAGGGCATATGGTGTAGCATGTGCAGATCTAAATGAAATACAACATCAAATTTTGGACAGTATGGAAAACACAAATAAAAAGAAAATAGTGATTCCTACATTTACGTTGACTTGTATTTTATTGCAGACAATACAACAAATATTTTTTTATGTGTTCTCCTTCATTTTATTGATTTATTAATTCAAAATAAAAAAATTAAAAATACTCCAGTTTTGATTCTTGTGACACAAAAAGATGGGACAGGAGCCATTAAGGGCTAGTTTCAAGTAAATTGGTTAAATAATGATGTGAAACAGGTGATGTCAACAGGGGATTGTAATTATGGTTTTGTACAAAAGCAGCATCCAGAAAAGGTCTAGTCCTTTAGGAACAAAAGATAGCCTGAGGATCGCCAGTTTGTCAACAAATATAATAATAATAATTCCTTACATTTATATAGCACTTTTCTGGGCACTCAAAGCGCTTTACACAATGGGGGGGATCTCCTCATCCACCACCAGTGTGCAGCATCCACCGGGATGACGCGACGGCAGCCATTTTGTGCCAGACGGCACACCACACGCCAACTGATTGGTGGAGAGGAGACAGAGTGATGAAGCCAATTATGATATGGGGATGGTTAGGAGGCCATGATAGACAGATGCCCAATGGGCAGATCTGGCCAGGATGCCGCGGTTAAATCCCTACTCTTTTTCGAAGAACATCCTGGGATTTTTAACGACCACAGAGAGTCAGGACCTCGGTTTAATGTCTCATCTGAAAGACGGCGCTCACTGAGCAGTATAGAGTCCCTGTCACTATACTGGGGCATTAGGGCCCACACAGAAATATGTGAGATAATAATTGAAATGTTTAAAAAAAATGTTCCTCAAAGAAAGATATTTGGATATTTCACTTTTAACAGTGCATGACATCATTAAAACATTCAAGGGATCCCCAAAAATGTTACGTTAACAGTGTCCAGAAGTACTGTTGACTTATCTGGGCTCAGAGGCACCTGAGATGGACCATCACGCCGTGGAAACGTGTACTGTGGTCAGGTGAATCAGTACTTCAGGTATTTTTGGGAGAAATGGACGCCATTCCCCAACCACACTGACATGGAGCAGCAGTATTTTAAAACAGAAATGGCCAAGGCTCAAAAAACTCTGGGGTAGTGTGGACGGAAAGCGTAAACGGGGATAACAGTGACTAGGCATGGGCCGGTATAAGATTCTGACGGTATTATAACCTTGGATAAAAATATCACGGTTTCTCTGTATGACGGTTTTGTGTTTACTGCTCTAAATATATATCCTTGTTAAACACCTGACTAAAAACTAAACCTTTTTCCCCTTTGAACACAATATATTTTATTTTGAGAAACATTTAAATAATTTTGGAACAGTAAACATGTCAGGATAAATAATTCAAGGGAATCATTGACTTCTGCCGTCTTCATTTGTTTCAATAACACTTGAAAAGCTGAGATGTTCACTAGATTCCTTTTATAAGACTTGGAATTCCTTTCTTGATTACATCAAAGGCCTGCCTATTACACCTGGTGCTGGCAACCTGTAACATTTTACATTCACCATTTTATTTAAAGAGTTTTTTTCCCTTTCATTATTATTATTTTAGTTATTGTTGTTTTTCCTATCCGTATGTAGTTATCCTGATGTCATGTTCTCATGTATTTTCTTAATTTGGTATTTATGTATTTGTTTATTTATTGTTGTTTTGTTGAGTTAATGAATGAGAGGTTACGGGATAGGATTAATAATGGACAACATTACTGCTTTCCTCTTAATATTTAATTTGTATTTGTCATACAAAAGACCAATTAAAAAGATTGAAACAGATGTCTTTACAATTAAAGCGTTTAAATCTATGGATATATTTTCTGCTGGAAATACTGTCGTCCTAAAAAGAAAAAAAATTACATAAATAAAAAAAAATAATCGTACACATACCTTAGGAACGGTATAGCAGAACATTTTTGCGGTATGAAAACCTTGACTTTTCCAAATCGTGGTATACCTTGAAAACGATTATCGTCCCATGCCTAACAGTGACAAGAGTTTAACTAGTCAATTTTGGACAGAATCATCCCATATGCTTTAAGAGGGGCAGTGGCTAAAGATGGAGACATAGAAAATGGGCATAAAAAGTCAGGGTCTTGAATAGATCCTGAGGATTCACTTGTCCTGACCGGCTTGAAATGATCAGCCAGAGACAAAGGCACAGTCAATAAAACCCTGCCTTTAGCATTTGCCTCACTTTGGGATCTGCCAGTGCTCAGCAAGGCAATATGTTTAATATCTCTGTCACCTGGGCTGCTAAAGTTTTATATTAAATGATATAAAAAATATATTAAAAAAACAAGCAATATAACTTCACTTTTCATTTCAGTGTAAGTAAATAGGAAATACATATTAGTTAAAATCACTTAATATAAAATTGGACCCAAAGAAAGAAAGAAAATCGCTTAATATTTTTCTGCTACATTTGATTAAAATATTTAACAATGTTGCAGATGATGGTATCATTGTACACAGTTTTTCTATTTTTTATTTCAACATTGTCATGTTGTCAACAAATGTCATATTGTCAATAGGGGCAGTTGTGGCCTAATGGTTAATGAGGTAGTTCAGTTCCTGGTGCCGGCAGGAATTGAAGGTGGAGGGAGTGGATGAACCTCCCACCTTCGATACCTAGCCCTTGAGCAAGGCACATAACCCCTAATTACTCCCCGGGTGCTGGATGCTCACAGTGTGTGTTTGTTTGTGCTCTCAGTCAAAAAAAAAAAAAAAGGTATGTGCACTTAAATGGGTAAAACCATACTTGATAAGGCACACTTCACTTTAACTGGAGTGGTATATAATAAATGTTTTATTAAAATAGTGTTGCTTTATTTACCTTATGGTTTTATTATTGTAATAATAATAATAATAAGCTATTTAGATTAAATTTGCTTCATTTTATTTTTGACATTAGTTAAACTGATTATATTAATCTACTTAAATATTTTATGCTACTAAACAAGTTAAGTATATTTCAGTGATGATTGTAAAAATCTGAAAAATGTTTCGCCAAAAAAAGCTGAGCAGATCAAAGTAAAAGTTTTGTTTCGAACAGCTGCTCATCGTGTATTTGTTTGAAATTAGACTCAATCAGGCATGGTTGTAGCCATTTTATTTCCATGGACAATCTGGAAAAGGAAAATGAGAAGCTTAGAACAGACATAGCTTTTGAGACTCTTTAAACTTTAGGTGATGTGAAATGTATGTCTGATTAATGGGTATTACGGTATATGCGCATTAATATATACAGTATGGGTAATTAAAAAAATGCAGAATGTTTTTTTATTGGTCATTTTAAAAAATATATATTTTTAGAGTTATATTTATATTGTTTGAAGTCTGATATGTGATAAAAATATAAGGGGTCACTAACTTTATCAATTTTTTATCTTTTCCGTAAAAATGTCCTGTGGGGTGACATACTGAAACAAAAATGAATAAAAACAATTTTTAATAATATACAAACAGCATGAGTGAATTTATCATTGTTAGACACATATAATTATTTAACCCTATTGTATTTATGAATTGTCTTTTTCTAGACTTGTTGGACATTTACAATAAATATGGATGTCACATCAAGGACACCAATATATATATATTCATTCATTCATTTTCTTTTCGGCTTAGTCCCTTTATTAATCCGGGGTCGCCACAGCGGAATGAACCGCCAACTTATCCAGCATTTGTTTTACACAGCAGATGCCCTTCCAGCCACAACCCATCTCTGGGAAACACATCCATGCATTCTCATTCACACACATACACTACGGACAATTTAGCTTACCCAGTTTACCTGTACCGCATGTCTTTGGACTGTGGGGGAAACCGGAGCACCCGGAGGAAACCCACGCAACCACGGGGAGAACATGCAAACTCCACACAGAAATGCCAACTGGCCCAGCCGGGGATCGAACCAGCGACCTTCTTGCTGTGAGGCGAATGTGCTACCCACTAGGTCACCGTGGTGCCCTATATATATGTATATATATATATATATATATATATATATATATATATATATACATACATACACACACACATATATTTATGACAAAGGTCTCGTCCTCAATTCCAGTAGTAACAACTAATGATAACTTGACTTCTAATTGATCATTTGGAAAAGTTGCAGAACGTCAATTTTTCCCATGAATCATCGGTGAACTGCATCCCAATCATCACAAATACTGCAGAATACCTATTAAAACCCGCATTGACCCAAGAATCTCACAGTAATCAGTCAAGTTTGGTGAAGGAAAAATCATGGTTTGGGGTTACATTCAGTATGAGGCCGTGTGAGAGATCTGCAGAGTGGATGGCAACATCAACAGCCTGAGATATCAAGACATTTGTGCTGCCCGTTACATTATAAACCACAGGAGAGGGCAAATTCTCCAGCAGGATAGCGCTCCTTCTCATACTTCAGCCTCCACATCAAAGTTCCCGAAAGCAAAGAAGGTCAAAGTGCTCCAGGATTGGCCTGCCCAGTCACCAGCCATGAACATTATTGAGCATGTCTGGGGTAAGATGAAGGAGGCATTGAAGATGAATCCAAAGAATCTTGAACTTTTGGGAAATGATCAACTAGAAGTCAAGTTATTATTTGTTGTTCCTAAGACCTGGATAGGTGACAAGACCTTTCTCAGGTAGTGTGTATATATAAAAATAAATTGAATTAAAAATTCAGCAACAAAACTTAACACCAATACTAATTATATGAATGTTTGTCATGTGTGACGGTGAAAAGTGTTTGCCCTCTTACTATCTTTTTGGCATGTTTGTCATATCAAATCATCATTCATTCATTCATTTTCTTGTCAGCTTAGTCCCTTTATCAATCCGGGGTCACAACAGCGGAATGAACCGCCAACTTATCCAGCATATGTTTTACGCAGCGGATGCCCTTCCAGCTGCAATCTCTGGGAAACATCCACACACACTCATTCACACTTATACACTACGGACAATTTAGCCTTCCCAATTCACCTATGCCACATGTCTTTGGACTTGGGGGGGAAACCGGAGCACCCAGAGGAAATCCATGCAACCACAGGGAAAACATGCAAACAGAAATGCCAACTGACCCAGCCGGGGCTCGAACCAGCAACCTTTTTGTTGTGAGGCGAACATGCTACCCACTATGCCACCGTGGTGCCAATATCAAATCATCAAACAAATTTAAATATTAAGATAACTCAAGTAAACACATCATTCAGTTTTTTTCTTTTAAGGGATAACAACATACAAAACTGCACAGCCCTGTGTGCAAAAGTGTTTGACCCCTAAACCTAATAACTATTCGGTCCACCCTTAGCAGCAACAAATGTAATAAAGCATTTGCGATAACTTGAAATGAGTTACAGCGCTGAGGGGGAATTTTGGCCCAGTCATCCTTTTCAGATTTGTTTCAGCCACATTGAACGACCCAAAATGCCTTTTTAAAGGTTTATGAAACCCTGGACTACTTTATTTTGAGAATTTTAACAGATTTATCTGTGTTGAGCCTCAATTAAGAGAACATTAGATTTTTTTTTATTGTAGGGAAAACTGGATCATTTTAAACTTGCGTCTGGTAATTTCATCTTCCGGGTTTAAAATCTTCATTGAGGTGAGATGGAAATTGGTGATGTATTGTAACACTCAACTGTAATTCGAGTGCTAATGCATCGTGTCTCTTTATTATTCACGGACTGACTTTTCTTATACTATGAGAAGTCCCTGCTTCTTAATTATTCATGACAGTATGTGATGCTTTCCAATAACAGACCTGCAAAGCTGTGAGACCACACAAGGTGCACAGTAGTTAAGCTTTTATGAAGTATGTTTGTTTCTGTGGTGTACGAGGTTTGTTGCATGGCTTTTTCCATGATGTTAGCAGGGCTAGACTCTGTCTGGCTGTGGGGGGTCGATTGGCCCTTAGCTTCCAATACAACCAAGCTGTTTGTGTGTCAAGCATTTTTGTTAGGAGAGCAACAAGAATTGGAGAAGGGTCGACGTTTCCAACTAACCACAGTGTCTGAACTAAAGTGAAAGCTTTGTTGCATAATTTGGTTTCTAGACAAATTGTACCATATTTTTTGATAAAAAAAACTCTATTTGTCATTCCATTAGAAGAAACAATCCATGGTTTCATTATATGCTATTAATAATTTCTCTCTCTAAACAGATCACTATAATTAGTTTAGAGAGCCCATATTATGGATTTTTGAAAATGACCTCCCATGCAGTGTGTAACACAGCTCTAAGTAAAGTGAAATGTCCAGCTGAGGCTTAAATCTGAAAGTGCAAAGTGTTTAAAACGATTGATTCATCTATAAAAGAGTCGACTCTGTTGTTTAAATGAATCGTTATTATAACGAGTTTTTAGCCGTTTTGGCTTGATGTCAACGCGAAACATAAGCCCCGCCCACTAGTTGCGCGCGCAGACCCCGGGAAAATTGAACTCCCCGGCCCTGCCCACAGACAGGAAGAGAAAGTGGAAGACGGTCGTCAAGCGCTGTATCGCATTCCTGTTAGATCATGTCCCGTAGACGCTGTGCTCTGAAGTGCGAGGGAAAAGCTGTGTTCTTTTCTCTACCTGGAAACCTCTTCTCCCTACCTGGAGTGGTTGAGGTTTATTTTTGGTAAAATACCTGAGAATTATAGCCCCAACATGGTGCGGTGTTCGCGTCATTTCTCTGAAGAGAGCTACACCAATCTATACACTTACAACGCGGGATTTGTTGCACGGTTGTTGTTAAAGGATGGATCAATACCCAGTTTATTTGGACCAGCGTGTTCTTCAACCGAATCGCAACCTGTAAATATGATTAAAATAACTATCATCTTGTTCACTGTAACAAGGTAAATATGGATGTAGTTGTCTGTATTGTGTTTGCTCCGTGCAGCATGTAGCGGTAGCCATTTAGCTTACTGCCGAATGTAACTATTTGCTGGCTTACAATAGTCCATGATGTGTTCATTATTACTGAATGTTTGTTGTTATGATGAAGAATATAGCAATACGCTGTTGTACAACTGCAGTGATGTTTTTCAATATGTTCTGGCATTGGGCTGCTGACACGTAAAGGACGTGACGTGACGTGGTAGCGTCACGTAAAGGAGGTGCTTGGGGAAAAGACTCGCTCAGACGATTCATATGGGAGTCGGTGAGAAAATGAGGTAAAATAAATAGATATTATAAGACATTTTTAACCTTGCATACATGTCATCCTGTTGTTTGGGACTTCAAAAAGTGAAATTTAACCGTTCTCAACCCAACATATGGGCTCTTTAACTATTTCATTAAGCATGCATTTTTCACTGCTGATTCTTATTTAAACGCAACACAATGTGGTTCTGTCTGTTTTTTTATTTGTTATTGCCTCATGAAAGTGATTTAAAGTGATTCATTAATCCACAAATGTATGCAGCGTTCACAGCTTTTCATAAATCACATTATTATATTGAGAGCGACTTGTGCATATGCAAGAAAGCTGTGGGCTTACAGATATAGAAGATATCATGTAATCAGATGGTAATCCCCCTTAATGTTCCTGATGAAATGTAAAGTGTCATAAGGTTAATTAGCCTGTTTCTGCCTTCAATCTGACTTTAATTAAATCCAAAACGTCCCAGACAACAAAGACAATTAAACATGGCCGTGTTCTATTAAAAACAAATTAGCCACTGCGGAATTCGCGGTAGCCTTGCTCGTTGGGATTCGTTACTTGAAACTGACATAGCACTTAATGAGTACATGTGTATCTGCCTGCCTCATTTAGCCCCAAGAATTGATGCAAGTGCCATATCAAGCGTAATGTAAACATGCTGCCACAACAGATCCACCATTGACCAATGAAATGTGTACACAACAATTTAAAAGCTGTCAGCGGTAGCGCAGGCAAGTAGCTTATTATAATTAGCGAGCAACCTCTTTAATATACAGTAGATAAACACAAATGTGTATACATTTTTTTTTCAGTAGCAAAATATATTATTGAAAGGATCTGTAGCAACAACACAGTGTTTAATACAAGATCCACAGACTGTTTTGCTCCTTAAGTGTAAGGTTTTGCTGGTTGTGTGAAAAGATACATTTTAGTGCGTAAGCAATCATAAGAAACTGTATACATCAATTTATATCATCCTTCTTTGTTGCAAATTCCCCCATAAACCTTTACTGACAAAGACATG
This sequence comes from Danio albolineatus, assembly GCA_903798035.1. Lineage (NCBI taxonomy): Eukaryota > Metazoa > Chordata > Actinopteri > Cypriniformes > Danionidae > Danio > Danio albolineatus. Next base: position 92,891 of record CAIGQQ010029210.1, read on the forward strand.
CTAAGGGTTTAGATTCAAAAACTCCTTCTGAAACAATTCTCCAAGTGACAGCTTCAACATAAAATATTTATTTGTCTAGCTACTATGAACCTTTCCAGCAAATTGCCAACCCAAATGGAATATTTACACAAGGCATTTCCTCCACAACCACAGATACTGCAAAAAGAAACATCAATTCTCTCTTAAATTCATGTTGTGTTTGTCTTCTATACCTATGACTGAATGGTATGATTTATTTTATTTTTTTACATAAATGGTGGCTCAGCAAGAAGGTCACTGGTTCAAGTCCTGGTTGGGTCAGTTGGCATTTCTGTGTGGAGTTTGCATGTTCTCCCCGTGTTGGTGTGGGTTTCCCTTCGGGTGCTTTGGTTTCCCCCACAGTTCAAAGATGTGGTATAGGTGAAAGGACTAAACTAAATTGGCTGTCGTGTATGTGAAAGTGAGTGTATGGGTGTTTCCCAGTACTGGGTTGCAGTTAGAAGGGCATCCGCTGTGTAAAACATGCAGAATAAGTTGGTGGTTCATTCTGCCATGGCGATCCCTGGTAAATAAAGGGACTAAATGAATATATAAATATGGGGCGTCACAGTGGCACAGTGGGTAGCATGATCGCCTCACAGCAAGAAGGTCGCTAGTTTGAGCCTCGGCTGGTCAGTTGGCATTTCTGTGTGATGTTTGCATGTTCTCCATGTGTCCGCGTGGGTTTCCTCTGGGTGCTCCGGTAAAAGGTCCCTTATGAAATTGAAAATAGTCACATCAATCTGTCGCCGGAGTATTTCAGTGGCTGAACAACACTTCCGAGCATATAACCCATTCGTAACAAAACTAAATCTACATTAGCTTTGCATGACTAAAATAGTTTAAAACATAACATTACATACTAGAGAACATATTACTTAACAGAAATACTTCAGCCATGGTGTCATCCCTCCTCCAGCGTGCAAAAGTGCAAGCGCAAACGGCGGATCTGCATGAAAGGCTGCAGATGTACAAATCTACATATGTTGACAGACAGTTTGGGCTACTTATCACAAATATTAGAACTATCGGCCTGACAAATTTTATTTGGATGAAATTTTTTTGTCTTATGCCTTACCCAGAATATAAATATATATATAAACACATTTAAATCATTTACTTTAATCATTACTCTTGAAATATGAAGAAACTTTCAACCAGCACAACAAAAAATGTTTCTCAAGACAATCGCCTACTCCTTTTGTTTTTTTTAACCTGCTTTCTGGAACCGTTCTTTGCTAGAGTCAAACCCTGTCATCATGGTCAACTCCTCTTTAAGTCTCAAGTCTGCCAACGTATGCTGCGAGCCACTGGGCAAACTCGTAACACCGAAAAAGCCGTCCACGTAGAGGTAAGCAGTCAGCTGGTAGCACAAAAAGAAAGAGAAGCAGTCAGCGGCGTCAAACCACAATGTAGCGTTTGTTTTAAAGACGAAATACAGACATATGTAACTCTGGCTAAATAATTCATGCTCTGCAGAAATATATACAAGAGTACTTTTTCACAACGAGCTTGTGTTGACTTCACAATATCCAGAGATAATTATTGATTCACTCAGGCTAATAGCACCATAGCTTCTTAATAAGGGATAAGGAGAACTATCCTAAATATCTTCCCTTGGAAATTCACTTGATTTTGATTAACTTATTAATATGCAGCCCTCAACCCAAAATATTATGGATTACTGACTCAGTGTGTAAGGATCATTAAAAGACAGTAAAAGACATCCCCAGCTTAATTTATCTGAAGAATCCATGCAAGGGCACTTAAAACATGGCAACAATTGTTTATTCTCAGCTAATCAGGTTACATATATAAAACTGAGACTTTTTTTTAGTGAAGGAACTAAAAGTCTTGTCGCATATCCAAAATTGTACAAATAATAATGTGACTTCAAGTTGATCATTTGGCATCAGAAGTGGCTTATATGAAAGGCAATGGCCTCCAGATTACGCATATTTTACCAAAATAAAATATGATCATGCCTTGATTTTTAATTATTTAATTAGGACAGTAAGGTCTGACTTTGCTTAGACAAAAGTCTTGTCACTTAACAGGAATAATGTACAGTATAGAATATAAAGTCATGGTGCAGTGAAAAAAGAATAAATATTGTGTATGACTCCCATGAGGTCTGCAATGACTCAAATAACTTATTAATAAAGTCATCTGGAATGGCAAAGCGTTCTTGCAGGACTCCCAGAGTTCTTCAATGCCTCCTCCTTCATCTTACCCCAGACATGCTCAATAATGTTCATGTCAGGTGACTGAGCCGGCCAATCCTGGAGCACCTTGACCTTGTTTGCTTTCAGGAACTTTGATATGGAGGCTGAAGTATGAGAAGGAGCGCTATCCTGCTGAAGAATTTGCCCTCTCCTGTGGTTTGTAATGTTATTGGCAGCACAAATGTCTTGTTACCTCAGGCTGTTGATGTTGCCATCTCTGCAGATCTCTTGCACACCCCCATACTGAATGTAACCCCAAACCATGATTTTTCTTTCACCAAACTTGAATGATTTCTGTGAGAACCTTGCGTCTATGCAGGTTCCAGTAGGTCTTCTTCAGTATTTGTGGTGATTGGGATGCAGTTCAACAGATGATTTATTGAAAAAACCTACCTTCTGTCATTTTTTTCCCAAATGATCAACTACAAGTCACATTATTTTTGGCTCTTTAAGGGATCAATGACAATACTTTTGTAAGCACTGTGTTAAGGTTTTTGGGATCAATGACAATACTTTTGTAAGCACTGTGTTAAGGTTTTTATTTTATGAGGATGTTAAAATCCATCACACCTTACTGATATTAAGTCTGGTGTGAATGGCTCAAGGTAGACTGCAGACACAAGAATGACCTGAGATTCTGTTGAGTCCACATCCACCCTGTAAAACTTTATGAGTATGGGTGGTGAGGAACAACCTGTTCCAACACAAACATCCTGCAAGGCTTCTGAACGGACTATAGAGGAGATACGTTTCTAAGTAGGGTGAGACCTCACACCTAAAGGTGAGGCGATGCCAAAGAAGCGACAGACACCCAATGGGAGATAATCTATTTTGTGGTATTAGAAACTCAGTTGCTTCTGGCAAAACAGCAGATGCCTGCAGCAAATAACCCTTAACATATGTAGTGGGTTGAACATAGGTTGGAATCCTTTTGGTTTGAGCCACCACAAAAAGGGTCTCATGTGCAGTAAGCCCAAGGTATGCCCAAGGGCCAAGACCCATCAGAGTCTGACATTGATGGACAGGAATGCTCTGACGCTTTTGACTTCCTATCATGGCAAGGACAGAAGGCAAATTCAGAAATGTTCTGAGTTAGGACAGAATAAATGTGAAACCGCATCCTTCAAATGCGTCTTGTCCAGGCATGTACTGGCCATCGGGACAACTGGGAGATTCCCAGTGGGCTGCGTCCTTAGTGGGCCGGTGTGCATGTTGTTTTTAAATTATTTCTAGTTGTA
>CAIGQQ010029210.1:166371-183278 GCA_903798035.1 Danio albolineatus
CGTACATACCTTTAGTTTGCGAACCATTTCGTAAACATGCACTCACGAACGCATGACAAAATTAATGAGCCCCGGAATAAAGAACGATCCGGCTGGGGTAAGTGACCATAAGCCACAGCCAAACTTATCTCCCGACGCTAGGAAAATCAAATACAGCCAGTTAAAAATACAGGTACATAAACCTGATACTAGAAGGAAAAAAACGTCTACCTGCAGGAACCGAAGGGGCAGAGGCGGAAACGGCGAGATTCCGGTCATGACGCACAAGCGGTGCTCCAATACACAAACCCCAATCCTCCCTTATACACACACCCAATAGTTAGATGATTGGATAATCACTCGTGATAATACAAGACTCCGCTACACCAGCGATCTTAACTCCTTAGATCGCTGGAGAACATGCACAATGGCTTACAGACTATAAATCCGCCATTTCATGGACTACATCTCTATACATGCACTCTGCTCAGACAAACATGTTGCTGATTGGTCCTGATTGATTGGACACACATCACCGGAGGACTGTCAAGGACTGATTACACACTACTTAAACCACACAGAAACATTCACTGTTGCTGAGTCTTGTTTACTTCAAGTGACATTATGAAGCTTTTCCTTGGTCTTGTTTTCCTGGGTTTGTACCTTTGCCTTGCTAATCTGTTCATCCCTGCCTGCCACCAGCCTTCTGACTTCTTGCCTGTTCTCGACCACGTTCATGGATTGTCTGTATACAACTGTTTGTCCTTGCATTGACCACTGCTTACCTGTACATTGCTAATAAACCTGCATTTGGATCCGCACATCAGTTGTCAGTGTCACTTCCCCGTGTTATATTCATTCATTTTCTTGTCGGCTTAGTCCCTTTATTAATCTGGGGTCGCCATAGCGGAATGAATCGCTAACTTATCCAGCATTTTTTGTACGCAGCGGATGCCCTTTCAGCCGCAACCCATCTCTGGGAAACATCCATACACACACATTCACACTCATACACTACGGACAATTTAGCCTACCCAATTCGCCTATACCACGTGTCTTTGGACTTGTGGGGGAAACCGGAGCACCCGGAGGAAACTCACCCAACCACGGGGAGAACATGCAAACTCCACACAGAAATGCCAACTGACCCAGCCGAGGCTCGAATCAGCGACCTTCTTGCTGTACGTGCTACTCACTACGCCACCGTGGCGTAGTATGGAATATATATATATATTCCATATTACGGATGTTTTCTTTCTTTTTTGTCTATATTTTGATATTTATGCAGTATACTGTAATCATGAACAATCTAAAAATAACTCAAAACATTACAAAAATGCAATATGGACATGGTTCCAATTTGACAACTTTGACAATTTGTTTTTTTATTGCTATAGAAATAAAAATGTCTCAGAATGTGACCCATTTTTAGTACAATTTATGGTGTGGCATCTTGTAATTATGGTCTTTTCACAATGAATGCAGCACAAATACTTGCTCTGTCATATTACAGATGATACTGAAACGTGTGGCCAAACATATGTGGTTACTGACACTTGGCTTCATGAATTCTGTAGAGATGGGTAAAATGAATGATTTATGACTTATAAATATCCTATCTTTCATCACACACACCATACACAGGATCTGATCCAGTTCACTTCACAGAAGTCTAAGTGATTCAGAGGTGCTGTCTTGTAGCATTCATCCAGAGAGGCCGTGCTCCCGTACGTTCCTGTTGACAGCTAACATGTCTGTCATCTTCCACCGTAAACGCTCACCCACTCTCAAATCCAACCTTCCCTTCACCTTTGTCATTTCCAGACAAGTCCCAGTGGATTTCCTCAGCCCTGCTTGACCCCCTTGCAGTTCAGCCATGACCATCTGCCACCAGTGAGGTCTAGCCGTGTTGCATAATATTGACCGAGTTCAAGCCTGGGATAATGCTTACGCTTCCTAGTCACTTCATATAAGAAATCAATCTGAGGATATAGAACACATGGGAATTAATGACTGAGGAAAGAAGGAACGACATCACTGTGAAAGGACTGAATACAGAGCACTGACTTTAATTGTGTTTAAAGCCTCTGGATTGGTCAGCAGATGGCTCTGGAGAATTGTTCAACCTCAAATGTCAGCTAGGGCATATTTTCAAGAAAAATGTCAATATGAGCTAAAAGTTCTATTTTTATAATTAAAATGTTCAATAGGACAGCATTTTAATGAGGGGGCATATTTCATTAGTTATTCTGAGGTTGCTTACCACTTAATTGGAGTGTTTAAGAATGTTGCATTTAGACTACCGTGTCCACCAAGACCAACCCAGACTCATTCTGATTGCAATCCCCTATATACATTTTCGGAGAGAGCAAAATAAGTCCCAGGAGCTACGTTTTTGTTTTCGTGAATCCACCAGAGGCCACTGTGTATGCTTTTTCAGATCTCAAATTTCTCTCGTGAGTGCCATTTGCGCCTGCTGTTCTCACATAAATCCACCAGGGGCCGCTGTCAACTGACTGACTTACTGACTGACCAACCGATCGATCCCCCCACCCTCCTCCTTCCCTAACCCCAACCAATAGTGTTTAAAAAAGCACAGATTGACTCGCTCACCCCCTTCCTTAAACCCAACCGCAGTGTTTTAAAAAGCTATCCAGAAAAAGAAAAGCCCTGTGATTTTTACCACGTTTTCAGATTTTACCACATTCTCACCCTGTTATTTACTTGTGTATTTTTTTTCTTAGCTTTTTGTCTTACCTGCTTTCTGAAACTGTTATTCGCCAGACTCGAACCCCGTTGTCGCGGTCAACAGCCGTCCATTAAGCGGTCAGCTGCTAAGCGATAAAAGAAACGGCATCATACTGCTCAACAGCATTCGTTTTAAAGATGAAATGCAGTCATATGTAGCTCTGGCTACATGGTTCGTTATCTCCAGAAATGAGTACGTAACCCCTTTAAACTGTAGACATGTGATTGAATGTCTAAAGCCCTGTTGACAGCTGTTGAAAGTTGTATGTGTTTGAGATTAACATGAACCAATTATAAGGCTTCTCTGTAAAATTATTCAATCTTGCTCCAGAAATATTACTGTATATTAGAGAAACTAAATATTTTCATGTGCAGAAAAACGTATCTTTGCAAATTTAATTAAAAAGAACAGAAAAGAACAGCACACTTTTTCCCACTAGCACTTACTTCTAAATCTATTAAATTATTAGTTGTCTTTGTGACATATTAAAAATAATAATAATAATAATTTTAAAAATATATATATATAGAGAGAGAGAGAGAGAGAGAGAGAGAGAGAGTATTGAACCGTTCGGTACGAGGCTTTCGGTTCGGTACGCATTACAAACCGAACGATTCAGACTAATACTTTTATAATTAAAAAATAAAAGGGAATAAAGTGGGTACAATATGCATTCGGTGCTACTACGCTCGACAAGGCATCCCAAATGACGTGACGACTGCCCCACCCACATCCAAACACTACTCCAGTCAGGCACATGCTGAACTAGCAGGTTGCACAATGGCTAACGTTACCGCAATTACCAGACCATAAATAGAGGATCCTCCTATCACCAACAGGTCTGGTGTTTGGGAACACTTTGGGTTCCCTGTAAGTTTGAGGGTGATGGCAAGAGAATGGTGGATAAAAAAACAACGGATTGTCGCATCTGCTACACGACAGTAAGCTACATCAGTGGCAATACTTCTAACATGTCAACTCATTTACGCCGACATCACCCCAGTCTGTCAGTAAGTGGAACTAGACGAAAAATAGAAAAAGCACACTCCAAACTATCCCCGCAGCATTCAAACAGGGCAAAACAAAATCACAGAGGCGACATTTATAGGCGCGGATATGAGACCTTACTCGGTAGTAGAGAAATCGGGTTTTAAGAAAATGCTAAATGTAATCGAGCCCCGTTACATTATTCCTGCGCGAGCCCATTTCAGCCATAAAAACTGACTGAAACTGAGTTCCATATAAAAACAAATTAGTTCTTTTCTTTCTATTAGTTTAAAGAGCCCCTATTAAGCATTAATAAGGTTCATGTTTTGGTTTTGGGGATCTCCAACAGCAGGCTAATATGCATGCATGGTCAAAAAACACTTTCATTGTCTTATAATATGCATTGGCGCCACTGTGGCATAGTGAGTAGCACGTTCGCCTCACAGCAAGAAGGTCGCTGGTTCGATCCCCGGCTAGGCCAGTTGGCATTTCTGTGTGGAGTTTGCATGTTCTCCCCGTGGTTGCGTGGGTTCCTCCGGGTTCTCCGGTTTCCCCCACAGTCCAAAGACATGCGGTACAGGTGAATTGGGTAAGCTAAATTGTCCATAGTGTATGTGTGTGAATGAGAATGTATGAATGTGTTTCCCAGAGATGGGTTGTGGCTGGAAGGGCATCCGCTGCGTAAAACAAATGCTGGATAAGTTGGCGGTTCAATCCGCTGTGGCGACCCCGGATTAATAAAGGGACTAAGCCGAAAAGAAAATGAATGAATGAATAATATGCATTTATTTTTACCTCATTATCCCTGCGACTCGTTCAGCGATTAATTTGTTTCAAAACCCCTCCTTAGCGCGATGCTAAACTGCGCTGATTGGACCGATGACCCAGTCTGTTGCGATTGGTCGACATCATTCAGCGTGAGAGAATGCCCACCATATCTTATCAATATTGACGTAGTCATAGTGTGTGCGTGAGCATATCTGCCAACACTCGTATTTCCCAGAAGTCGTCCATATTTCGGACACCTCACCCCCGAAACTAAACCCCCGGTCTCCCAGTATATTGCTCTATTCTAAACCAGAAGTAAAAACAGCGACACACATGCAGTATTAATGCACACAGCGGCAAAAGCTGAACCATTATGAAACAGGACCGCCGCACGTGTGTAGGAGAGCTGATGTATCCATAGCAAGGACAAACAGCAGAGGAACACGAGTTCCCAAACGCATTTTAATCCGTAAACAAAGCGCATGCGTCGTGTTTACAACGTTTACAATACAAGTTAACCAGATACACTACAAGCGGTTACAAGTTACAAAACACAATTAAATGCATCATTTACAAGAGAAAACAATGAGGCAACCGTTTTAATCCCACTTACTTACACTTGTTGGATAGCAGGCCAGATTCACCGTCAGGCCACCGGGAAATGTCCCGGTGCTTCCTATGGCCAGTCCGCCCCTGCATACATCAATAGTCTTTTCTGATCCTTCCTTTAACAAACGGTCGACGAATCCTCCATTGTAAGTGTGTAGATTTCAAAAGCACTCCTCAGAGGGAACACAGCACAAGGCTGGGCTATAATGCTGAGGCATTTTTGCAGAAATAAACCTCCACCAGTGACTCTTCACAGTCTCATCTCTGGTTCATCTGCACACTTCCATTAATATCCAGCCGAGCACAGTGCTCTTCTCTGTGTTGCCAGATGTAGCTGACTGATTCCAGTCCAAACCCTCTCCAAAAGGTTTTTACCTGCACAATCAAATTCAAAACCGCACAATATGGCAAACTTTGCTTGTGGCTGTTGTTTGTGGGCGGGGTTGGGGGTTTAGAATCTTCCCGGGTCTCCGTGCGCACAAATGGGCAGGGATTATGTTTCGTATTCACATCATGCCGAAACAGCTAAAGACTCGTAATCACAGTGATTCGTTTGAAGAACTATGAGTCGACTCCTTTATAGATGAATCAATAGTTTTAAACACTGTGCACTTTCAGATTTAATCCTCAGTTGGACACTTCACTTAGAGCTGTGTTACACACTGCATGCAAGCTCATTTTCAAAAACCCATAATAGGGGCTCTTTAACTTCTACAATATTACATTTAACTTTTTATAAGGAGCTTTTTGGTTTTGGTCATAAATTAGGTTTTGTGTTATTTGCTGCTAAAAAGAAACCCCAAAATATGGGTTAAGTATAGTTCCATCATTGTTCAAAGTAAAAGAAAAAAAAAGACCATTCTTTTACGATGTTAGTTTTAATAAATAAAAAAGTTTAAAAAAAAAAGAAATTCTCTGGCTTTTTTATTTTTGTGTATCGAATACATACCGAACCAAGATCCCACTGTGTCGTATCGAACCGAACCGTGATTTTTGTGAACCGTTACATCCCTAATATATATACACTGATTCCTGTGACCCTCCAAGGACAAGACTAGCCTCGAGTTCTCCAGCCTCCGGTGCCTAGACTGCAGCTCTGCACAAGACGTCTGACCATAGGAGAAATGGTCGTGCCCAACTGAGCCTGGTTTCTCTAGAGGTATTTTAATTCTTCGGGACCTGTAGAGCTGCACATCGATGGGTTTGCTCTTCAGTGTTTGGACTCTCAGTAGTGAATATTAAACTGAACTGAACTGAACTCTAACACTAAAAACTGGATTGACACTGTTTCAATTTACTTTAATCTTCTATGTTAAGCTGCTTGGACACAATTTACAGTGTAAAAGCGCTACTGAAATAAAGATGAATTGAATTCAATATATATATAGTAGCTGCCCTAATTCATACACTTCCACATAATATCTTTTTACAATAATATTCAATATGCAGTGTAGTGCTGTATGTTGGTTTTCCATTTTTACGTTACCAACAGGTAAATACACTGTGTACTCACACTGTCAGCAGTGATTTTCTAAAATCGAATGTTTAACCAGGCGACAATGTTAGGCAGTTATCCCATCAAATGCTACTGTGAATGACAGTAATGTATTCCAGTGTGCACAGAGTTTAAAAGCAGACGACATATTAAATTGTAATGAATGGGTCTCTAGCTACACCAAAAGCATGTTTTTCATCTGCTGCCGTGGAGCGTTCAACATAACATAGTGTATTGAAGTCATGACGATTGGCTTTTGACGCACATCTAAATGCAGATGCTTCTTTTACTCTCCAATTCCGTTTCTGTTCCTCAAGGAAACATGAAATAGTTAACATGCAGCTCAGTGGCACGCATGAAGAGAGGCAGTGCGTAGCGGTTTCCAGGGACTCGCTGTGGGGAAGAACCAGTAGAGCAGAACTGTCCTGTAGCATCAACCACAGACGACTCGAAACTGTCCCCCATCTGGGGTCAGTAGGATCTTCCCCCTCGCACGCAAACATCAAGGCCTTCCCGCACTGACTCGCCTCAGCTGGAGTGATTCACTCGCTCACCCTTTGGACCCTCACCAGCATATGGCCGATGAGAGACATGACAGGCTGTGTTAAGATTAGATCACCAATGAACGAGATAATGCTTGACCCAAGAGCTCATGAGAGCATGTGTGAAAACCCTGAGATGATGTAATAAATGGGAAGATGAATGGGGTTCGCAGATCCCAGCAGTTTTTGTGGCCTGGAAATGCCTGCAGGTTAAAGTTATAGATGCTAATATAGAGAACAAGAAGACTGAGGAACAAAATGGCAATCACATTTCATATTTATAATACGAAACTATAATTTTCAACACAGGCTCATTGTGAAAACGTACCCGTTTACATTTCTGGAGAGTGCAAATTTTTGTCGCCAGAGCTATGTATGGCTGCATTTAATCTTTAAAATGAATTTCATGGGGTGGTATGATGCCACCAATGTCTTTTTTTTTCTTATGCTACCAGCTGATCGCTTATCTACGTGTGAACAGCATTTCCGCTGTTACCACTTTGCCCTGCTACGTAGTTGACCGTAATGACGGTGTTTGAGTCCGGTGAGGAACGGTTGTAAAAAAACAGTTAAGACAAATACAAAAGACAAAAAAATTAAATTGGGCAGCCGTGAGGGGTTTTCTTTTTCTGGATTGCTCTTGAAAATACCATCAGTTGGGTTTAGGTAAAGGGGTAGGCAGGGGACTGGTTTAATCAGTCAACAGCAGCCTCCGGTGGATTTACACGAGAACAGCAGGCGTGAATGTAATTCGCGAGAGAAATTTGATCTGTCTTTCGGATGAGACGTTAATCTGAGGTCCTGACTCTCTGTGGTCGTTAAAAATCCCATGATGTTCTTCGAAAAAGAGTAGGGGTTTAACTCCGGCATCCTGGCAATATCTGCCCATTGGCCTCTGTCCATCATGGCCTCCTATTCATCCCCATATCATAATTAGCTTCATCACTCTCTCTCCTATTACTAGTAGTTCACATGTCCAAGACTGTGATAAAACGTAAAAGGAATCCAGTCAACAACTACATTTTATATTGATGATCATCATTTATGTGTTTCTTTCCACCAAATCAGTGACTTCATTATTTAACTTGGCAATTCAGTAGTGGAAAATCAATCAAGCAAATAATGTATGTGTTTATAAGTTAAGAATGCAGCATGTGCAGCTGTATTCATAAAACTCTTATTAAAGTTCATTAAATTAATGCTTAACAAATGAAGAAATTAACTGGCTAAAGCTTAATTCATTATTCATAATGTGCAGTTTTTATAAAGACAAACTTCGTATTTCCTAGTCCTTCAAAAAAAAACACATCTGTTTAGCTGTGCCTTTACTGAATGAGCACTGTGTTACGTCCGACAGATCGCACTATTGTGTCTTTCTTTTCTTTCCATTCTTTTATAACTTGTCTTAACTCATTTTAATCTGTTTTAATCTGTTTTTTATTATTTGTTTTTATTTTCTTATACTTAAATTTTATTCCTGTTTATGTAAAGCACTTTGAATTGCCACTGTGTATGAAATGTGCTATATATATAAACTTGCCTTGCCTTGCCTTGCCTTGCCTTGCCTTGCCTTCAAAAGTCCAGCAGCAGCATTTTGGACAAGCTGTCTGATAACAAATGATGAGAAATATCATGGTAGAACGAATGATAGTAATCTCCTGTATCCTTCACAATAGCCCTTAATTGGATTTGACTTTAAAATGGAATCAAGGATTATACCTAGATTACTTACATGATCATATCCTTTAGATCAGTGGTTCTCAATCCTGTCCATGGGGACCCATTGCTCTGCACATTTAGTATGTCTCTGTTTTCTGACACACTCAGTTAAGTTCCTGGAGCTCTCTCCTAATGAGCTAATGATCTAAATCTGGTGTGTTAAATAAGAGTGGCATACAAAATGTGCACAGCAGGGACAGTTGGGAAAAACTGCCTTTAATGTAAGGGTGGCTAGCTTGTTAATTAAATGTTTAGCTGAGCCAGAATGGCAAAATGCTACCAGTTTAATTATTTGTTCTGTTAAAGTTCATTAGGTGTTATGTTTCCATTCATTAATAACAAAAACAATAAAGTACATGGAAAATAGAATTATCCTTTACCTATAGAGGGGATGAAGTGGAGTAGCATAAAGCTTATACTTAAATAATATTAAAAACTACAAGAGCAAATACACTCATTTAGGTACACCTGTCCAACAGCTTGTTAACACAAATTTCTAATCAGGCAATCACATGGCAGCAACTTAACGCATTTAGGGATGTAGACATGTGCTGCGTCCGAAACCGCCTACTACTCAGTAGGTACTGCAGTTAAATTTAAACGTACTACTCGACCGTTAGAATACGTTCTATACAGTATGAATTTGAGAAGTATGAATGGAATTCGGATGTACTACATCCGCCGTTTTGTCATGATCACGTAACCTACCCGCATCAGTTGCGTCTCTTCACTACCATTCATGAATTCTCTCGCGGGGCATCATTGGGATAGTGCAACGTGCATGGAATGCGCACTTCAGAATCTCGCCGGAAGTAGTAGGTCATCCGGGTACTTCTCGCATGCTGATTTTTAAATTCTATCAATTTGGACATACTACTCTGCTCGCATACTGATTTTAGTATGGAAGTATGCTGTTTCAGACAGCTATGCAGGGTTCATACACATTTTTACCACTAAAATTCAATTACTTTTCCATGATTTTTCCAGGACTTTCAAGTAAATTTTCATGACCTATTGTTTCATGTAATGTCTACGTATACCTGGTAAGTAATTAGAAAACCGATGCATGTTCAAAGTTATTACAGCATATCATAAAACATGCAACATATTTAAGTATACAGATATTTGTTAAACTAATTTCCATGACTTTTCCAGGCCTGGAAAATGCCATGTCAAAATTTCATGACTTTTCTAGGTTTTTCATGACCGTATGAATCCTGGCCATGGTCAAGACGATCTGCTGCAGTTCAAAGCGAGCATCGGACTGGGAAAGAAAGTTGATTTAAGTGACTTTGATGGTTGTTCATCCCAAACCTGCTGGTCTGAGTATTTAAGAAGCTGCTGATCTACTGGGATTTTCACACACAACCACCTCTAGGGTTTACTGAGAATGGTCCTAAAAAGAGAAATTATCCAGTGAGAGGCAGTTCTGTGAGCGTAAATGTCTTGTAGATGCCAGAGGAAAATGGCCAGACTGGTTCGAACTGAAAGAAAGGCAGCAGTAACTCAAATTTCCACTCGTTACAACCGAGGTATGCAGAAGAGCATCTCTGAACGCACAACACATCGAACCTTGAGGCAGAAACTGAACAGGAAACTGAGGTTGCAATTTGCTCAAGCTCACCAAAATTGGACAATAGAAAAACGTTTGATGATCTGAGATGAGTTTGAGAATTTGGCATCAGCACCATGAAAGCATGGCTCCATCCTTGCCAACTTAGCGACCTTTTTCCTAAACCCAACCAATAGTCTTTTAAAAAGCACCAGCGCCCACCCATTTCCCTAAATCCAACCGACAGTGTTTTGAAAAGCAATCTAGATGAAAGCCCTCTGATTTTTACCACATTCTCACCCTGTTATTTACTTGTTTGTTTGTTTGTTTGTTTGTTTGTTTTTTGGCTTTTGTGTTTGTCTTACCTGCTTTCTGGAACTTTTCCGGATCATCGCAGTCAACTCCGCCCTGCATCTCAAGTCCGTCTGTGTACACTGTGAGCACAAGACAAACTGGTAACAGTGGGAAAGCCATCCATACGGAGGTAAATGGAAAAGGAATGCCGTCATACCACCCCATACCGTTCGTTTTAAAGACGAAATGCATCCATGCGCACTTCTGGCTACATAATTCACGATATCCAAATGTATATAGGGCTACGTTTTCAGAAAGAGCCTGTGCTGGCAAAGTGTGTGCCATTTTGGAGCATTTATGGCCCGTTTCCACTGAGTGGTACAGTACGGTACAGTACGGGTCGGTATGGGTCACCTTTCTCAGGCTTGCGTTTCCACTGCTAAAGGGTACTCTTTTGGTGGGCGTTGTGTGCGATAAATACTGGTGTATAAATGTTCATTACTAACCTTTCTATGAACATGATCTGATTATAACTGTAGATCAATGATGCAAAATAGCCACATGTCAGCGATTACATAAAATAAATAAATAAATGCAGCATATATGAACACATACAGCCCCTTACAGTCTCCGATATGTTACGAATTACAGAAAAACTACACACAGCAGACATTTAGTCCTTATTTAGGTTCAAAAACAACACAAAATATAGCCCACAGTCAGTGCAAACCTCTCATGTGTCTTTAATCTTCACCAGCACATGTAGCCTCTGTTAGAGAGTAATTCTGTCATTCCGAGTTCATAATAGTCCAGAAGGTGATGATGATAAAAGTTAAACGCAGCAGTTTGTTTATGTTTGCTGAAAAAACTATTTGCTTCTTTGTTTTTTCCGTCTTCTCTTTTGTTTTTGCAGGCGTCAGTCTCGCGTTTGTTCGTTTCTGAAAGGATCAGGTTTCAAAAGAACGTCAATAATCAATCGCACGTTATTATCATCAGCTCAAGAGGTTTGTTATTTCAAATATAGACGCGCACACGAGCACAAACGACAAATCAAAACCGCTCGCACTTCAGCTCGCAAAAAACTACGGGGCATGGGAGAATCTGCTCTTCTTCTTGGCTTTGTGGCTGTTCATCAAGACGACGACAAGGTTTGTTTGAGCTCAGGTCTACTATGGCTCGTTATTATTCATTCATTCATTCATTCATTCATTCATTTTCTTTTCGGCTTAGTCCCTTTATTAATCCGGGGTCACCACAGCGGAATGAACCGCCAACTTATCCAGCATTTGTTTTACGCAGCGGATGCCCTTCCAGCCACAACCCATCTCTGGGAAACACATCCATACATTCTCATTCACACACATACACTACGGACAATTTAGCTTACCCAATTCACCTGTACCGCATGTCTTTGGACTGTGGAGGAAACCGGAGCAGCCGGAGGAAACCCACGCAACCACGGGGAGAACATGCAAACTCCACACAGAAATGCCAAGCCGGGGATCGAACCAGCAACCTTCTTGCTGTGAGGCGAACGTGCTAACCACTAGGCCACCGTGGCGCCGGCTCGTACCTTTTCGAAAGGGTACCCAAAAAGTGGTATGGTACAGTTCGGTTTGGTACGCTTTTAGACAGTGGAAACGGCCATAAAAGCACACCGTACCATACCGTACCATACCACTCAATGGAAACGAGCCATTAAAGAGGCCATCTAGAATAAATGCAAAGCAAAAGTTCAAAGCCTCTATCTATTTGGTCTTTTTATAGTTCCACAGATTGTTGTCGTATTCTCAGACTCACAAACACCCTTTCGAAATGAAAGCAGAATTTCAATAGACAGCAGGAAGCTATTGATGTCTGTTTAACCTTTTTTTTTTAAATGTCGGGATATGTGAACCTCACATAAGTTTAGCGCAAGTACTTGAATAGATGTTGATTTTGCACCAAATAGAATAACTTAAAATATCGGGGATATCTATTTTAATATTGCAATGAATCTTTTCAGAGTTGTTCATTTATTTCTTTGCAGGAATCATAATGATTACCTATCTGAAGCTTTAGATTTTTCATTTATTTATAGTTGAATATAAATGATTTAATCAAAGATACTCATGTATTTAGGGCATTTCCCCTTTTTGTTGCCATTTTTAGTAGCTTTTAGTGTTGGTTTGTGGTCAAAATAACTGTATTTCAGTTTTAGGACCACAGCTATTCAGTTTTAGGTCAAATTTGCCACATGAGATTCGTAAAAAAAACAGGATAAAAGTCTATCGCAAGGATTTCAGCGAACAAAGGAAACCGAAGTCTCATATGGGATTATTGTTTAGTAAATGGGTTGTTCACTCCCATGCTTTTCCAAACCCACAGGACATGAGTTCACATTTGAAGTACAAAAGCAGATATTTTAGTAAAACCTTTAAGAATATCAATTTACGGTCTTGAGTGTTCCAAAAAAATGTAAATAAATGAAGAAAATTCATTCACACAAAAGCGTTCCAAATATACACGTTTTCCCATGTGATCACATGTGAGTTCACACGAAAGCGTTTCAAATACACACGTTTTCCCATGTGATCACATGTGCATTTCACATGTGGTTCCTGTGTTTCACATGTGAAATTTCATATGTGGTCACATGTGAATTTAACATGTGAAAATCATGTGAAATTTCTGTAAGGGTATATATATATATATATACACATACAGAGATAAACAAGTACTCATACAATGCTATAGATCTGGATCATCCTGTCCACAGATGAAGTGTAAAGCCTGGAGCATAAGTCTGAGCTTATCAAATATGAAGGACAGTGACAGCACAGCCATGCATCAGCTTGACCTGGTTTCATGAAGTGAAATTATCTGTACACTGTATGTTTTGAAAAGAAGATAATGAAATTAGATTTGCTGTTGGTAATATGCCTGTTTGTTTCTACTACATTTATTCCACAAAAGAAAACAGAAAAATGTAGTTTTTGTCCCCAGTCATTCTGACTGTCTTCATTACATAAAATCAACTTCCTGTTGCCCATCGGCTGCAGATTTCCATCATGTCAGCACTCGTGACTCAGCCTGACTCAAACTGCCTCTCCATCATGAGGAACTGACATTATTCGTTTCCTCTGTTGCACTCTTGTTCCCACACGCCTAATCTGATGAAGGGCATAATGGCATCTCACTGGTGAACAAATCTTTCAAGTGAATGATACATACTCATAATTCAGAGACTTTAGTATGAATCAATGGCCATCTGTGAGAGGACCACATTATTGACCTGCTGAATAAATGTGTCCTTTACTGAACGAGGCAATCGAATCTATGAGCAATAACTGAATAATAAAAAGGATAGTTCACACTTAGATGGAAATGTACACATTTTTTCATACAACTCAATTCAATTCAATTCACCTTTATTTGTATAGCGCTTTTACAATGTAGATTGTGCCAAAGCAGCTTCACATAGAAGGTTATAGTAAATTGAAACAGAGTCAGTCCAGTTTTTAGTGTTGTTTAGTTTTAGTTTTTAGTTTAGTTCAGTTCAGTGTGGTTTAATATTCACTGCTGAGAGGCGATGAAAAAAATTCACCAATTGGCGAACGTGAAGAATTAAAAAAACCTCGAGAGAAACCAGGCTCAGTTGGGCACAACCATTTCTCCTATGGCCAGACGTCTTGTGCAGAGCTGCAGTCTAGGCGCTGAAGGCTGGAGAACTCGAGGCTAGTCTTGTCCTTGGAGGGTCACACGAATCAGTCTCATGCTTGCTACTCCGCCATGCACCAAGCAGCTGCTCTGGATACAGCCTGGTCCAGGATTATAGAACCTTGGGATCGTCTTGTCGGGGGTCTTGGAAAACCTTGACAACCTTCATTAAACGTTTCTGAGCTTATTTTATCTGTCGAACACACGTACACAAAAAAGTATTTTGAAGAAAGCTGAAAACATGTAGTCCATCCATAGTAGGAAAAACAAAAAAGATGTCAATGGTTGGAGGTTTCCAGCTCTATTAAAATATCTTCTTTTGTGTTCAACAGAAGTAGAAAGTCAAATAGGGTTGGAACAAGTAAAGGGAGAGTATATTTAGTTTTGTGTGAACTATCTCTTTAAGGCCAATACAACAATAAAAAAGTAACACTTTATAATAATTACACACTATGAATCATTTATTAAGCATTAGCAAATAGTTAATTCATTATCTGTTAAGCAGTATCTCTACATTAATAGACGTTATTACTGTACGCAGTTATAAATACAGCTACAAATGCTGAACTGTCACGCCTGGGTTCACTCAGGTAGGCAAAGGGATCGCAGGAGTATCAAACACGTAGACTTACATGGAAGAACATTGGAAACTCAGGAACGACATGGGTTGAAGACATCACTCACAGAAAATACCGGACAAGGACCGTAAATACACAGAACATGATGATCATAATGACACACGGGGGATGAACACAGGTGAAACTAATCAACATTACAAGAAGGCGGGAAACAGAACAAAGGAGCACATCGGGAAGGTCAACTGACACAAACACAGGGCTCTAACATGTACACTGTAAAAAATGGCTGTGATTTCAATGGTAAAAACTGTAAAAATTCTACAGTAAAAATGCGTAACCTGGTTAACAGTATGTTTCCTTAGGGCGTACTCACACTATGCTATCCAAACCCAGGCCCATTTCCCATATCGATTATGGGAAGTGTGAGTGCTCTGAGTCGGGCTCAGGCACGGTTTGCTTGAGCTTTAGCGCTGTACGCTTGTAGTGTGAGTGCAAAGCGCGCCTGAGCCCCAAACTGAAAAGGAGACATGATTTTTGGGACTGTTTCATATGGATTTATTAATCATTCTTACTGTTTAATGAACGCACACTGTCGTAGATTATTAAAGACACAAACCCCTCACTGCACGACAGCTGCACCTTCAGAAAACCTCCTAATTCCTGCAGCACGAGGACTTTATGATTGTTTATGAGCGTCAAAAGTGGCTGATCTCTTCGGCAAAATATTTGACTGTGTGTCACTGCATATCAAACCACTAAACCCATATAATGATATAAAAAAAATGTCCACTGTGCTGAGCGAGAGCGCTTCTCTTCACTGAACACCGCATCATTGATGACGCAAGCATGCTCAGGTCCGAATGTAATGTGAGTGCGGGCCGTTAGGGGAGACGGGAGGGGGAACAAGAGTGCTTCAGCCCAGTTTAAGGTAACTGTACATAGTGTGAGTATACCCTTAATATATACGGCAATAAGAATGGACTTTCCCAGAATTCCCTGCATGGCACATCACTTTTTACAGCGTGTTATTGGAGATTTTTATTCTTTGCTGAAGCACAACCTGACTCTTTTTCTTCCCTCATGTGTACTACTACTGACGCAGCTGCTTGTTGCTACTGCCACCGTTCAAGTCCCGCATCTACCTCCTGCGCAGTAATCACCTGAGTTGTAACGTATGTTGCCAGATTGAGGTAAATATGTTATCAAATTTGAATATTGCGTCAATTGTGTGAGGTAATGAACTTCATTCAAGATCTGGCAACTTGACAAACATGAACAAAGGTGCTTTTTTGAAACTGCATTGGGATGTAAGAATTACAGGAGTTTCCCGGGAGAAATAACAAACCAGGAGGGTGGCGGGAGATGGATGTGAAATACGGGAGACTCCTGGGAAAAACGGGAGTGTTGGCAAGTATGCTGCAATTTAGCCCAATTCAAAGAGTCACATGAGGAAGAATTCAGCTCAAAATTGTACCCAAAATCGCCCAGTGTATGCCCGGTGCATATGCTCTGACTAACAATGGCAAAATTATGTTTGGGAAAGCTGTGAATGTCAATGCGCCTCTAAATTAAGCTCAGTGCCTTAACACAAACAGGTTACACATCCTGTAGTGGCAGTTCCACCTGTTCTGCATTACTCTGAGAGCTGATTATGAGTTTGTTTACGGATGATGATATGATGCATATGGCGGACCGCAGTTTCCCGCCTCATTTCTGTCCCCTCTTTCCGCCACCCCCCCTCCTCTCTTGTTCTCATTATGGTAATACCTCTCATTAGTGTGACTTATGGGTATTGAGCAAGCTCTTTGCAATTACTGCAGTGTCTCTGAAATTAATTTGAGAGCTGGGGCCCGTGACCCATTTCAGCGGACACTACCGGCCTCCCATTTCAATGAACTGGTAACATTGTTAACGGTCATCTGAGCCTCATTTTTTT
>CAIGQQ010029210.1:259301-274153 GCA_903798035.1 Danio albolineatus
TATATATATATATATATATATATATATATATATATATATATATAAAACATCTGTAAAACATCTGAAATTTTATTTGGTCATTCTAAAATCCCACAGCCAAAGTCCATCATCAAAGTGGTTCAGTATTATTACCTCCCGTAACTTGAGTCTTAGGCCCGTTTACACTAGTGCGCTTTAGTTTTTAAACGGCGTTTTAGCATGAAAACGATCCGCGTCCACACTAGCGTTTCACCCAGCGTTTCTGAACACATCTCCGTCCACACTACTCCACCAAAAAACGTATATCACGTGACCATTCGCACACTCTGGGCATGCGCGTTCAAATATAAACAGGAAGCATGTGTCTCGCTCGGCATTCTAAATAGGGCTTCCGTCATCTGAAACGTAAACAATTAGCGAGTGCTGGAACAATAGCTTGCCTCTTGTGAATATATGCAGCTGTTGTAGTAAAAAAGGCAGAGTTTAACTGCAGAATGGCGCCTAAAACGGACAATAGTGTAAACAACGCTCCTATGTTATTTACAGTGAAGGCTGGTCTGCCGTTTTCCAGTGGCGTTGTAGTCATGTGATAGGGGCTTGAAGAATAAGGGAAGGATACGCAATGACCCTAAAGCCCCAATCAAGTAGCGAATCTCACCAGCCATGCCTTCGTTTTCAGATGTCTCCATTTCCCCCATCCACACTGAGACGGAGCAGTAGCGTTTTATAATGAAAACGACCTCTCCAGCGTTTCCAAAACGCTCTGTTTTTGGGGTTGGAAATCACCGGCGTAGTGTGGACGGATGGCGTAACCGTGGCAGAACTTATGCGTTTTAAAACGAAAACGCATTAGTGTATACGGGGCCTTGAGCGGCTGCATTTTCAAAGAGCAGTCCTGTGCCTCCAAAAGCCACTGTGATTTAGGGTTTATCTTCTGAGGTAATTTATTATATATGAAAAAAAAATCTTTTCCTGCAAATTTCCTTTTATTTTTTGATATTTGATGCCAATTTATCAGTAACGATTTAGTTCTCTTTGACTCATTGTATGGAAATGGTGCGTTGTTCTCAAATATTTTATGCAATATTCTAGTTTTGCGTATAAATATAATTCACATCTATGGTTGGAAACAGCTATTGTTGAAGAGTATTCACTGAAAGGCAGCTCCGCCAAATGGGTAATTCTCCATAAATGGAGAATAAAGCCAAGTCGGAAACCAGGCTAAGTCAGGGGACCAGTTCAACTCTGGCCAAACAAATAAAAAGGGAAAGCTTCAGTCTTGATAAACGTTCTCTGGCCTTGAGCACAATGAATGTTTGCCAGGGTAAAGGTACAAATACAAGTAGTTCTCGGGTGAGTGTTCAGGCCAGCCAAGGGGATCAATTTAGAGACTTGTCCATCACTGAGGTCTTTGCTGTATGGCATTAGTCTTGGGCTTGACTCATCGATGTTCTCTATGACCATGTGGGGCTGTGTTGAGGTCACAAATCTTACGATTGTTTGTGATTGAAGACTTGTTGGATTAGCTTGACCAGTGTGATGAACAAACTTTTTATCAGTGATTTATATATATATATATGTACTGAAGGATTAAAATTACAATCTAATGCTTTTTTTTTTATTATATATCACGGTTGCAGGCTATGTGCACTTCCTGGTGTGTCTCTATTATTGTCACGTGGTTTTGTTTTGCTCATTCATGTGCGTGGTGTAGCGTTCTGTTTTGATCACGTGGTTGCTTATCTGGTTGATATTTGTGTCAGCTGTGACTAATTATCTCTCACTATATAGGTGCGTGGCAGTCTTTGTATCTTGTCAGTTCGTTATCGCTCATGCATATGTACAAGCTCGCTCGAACTATGTTAATCTAATGAGTCCATGCAGTGATATGATGAGATATTCTGTTTGACCCTTGAACGAGACCGGAACTTTCCACCCCTATAATGTCAAATAACTAAATCTGTAACAAACAAGTCTTGCAGAAAGTTCCTGTTTGGGTTGCAGCTGCACAGAAAGGAGAACTGGTGTAGATGAGGAAAAATATTGCTTTATTGTCTTATTACATTCCTGTCAACATTGGAAGGTGAACAGAAGGGATTTAAAGCGCCAGCGTTTACTTTTACCTTTAGAACAGAAATTAATAAAATTGTGTAAGATTATTCAGCGAGTTTACAATGTAACGCTAGTACATTATAAGTAACTGTAATTAAAATACCTAAAAATGAACAGTAATTAGTTACTTTACTTTTTCAGTGGAAAAGTAATTTAATTACAGTAACACGTTACGCCCAACACTGATTACATTAAATAACAGATGTGTCACTTTAAAACACATTATAATAACGTTATAATGAAAGCAATCAGTTGCTTTCCTAACTTTTCAGAGAAAGACTGAAAATACAGGAAAATACATTTACGGGATGATAGCGGGATAGAACTGTAAAATACGGGAGTATCCCAGAAAAAACGGGAGGGTTGACAGGTATGTTATGTATATAACCCAATGTTATTATTCACTTTTTTTATGCATTTTGTTATTAGTGATTTTTTTTAAAGTGATTTTGATTAATTGACTCCTGACCGATTATTGAATTGGGGTGGACTAAGGGGAAGTGAGCAATAGTCCGACAGTACAAAAATCTTACAATTATGACATCCACATCGTTAAAACAACATAGAAAAGGAATATAAAGTTTGAGAATATACGTAGTTCTGGTTGCTTTTCAACTTGAACAATCTTTACATCAGCCTTGAAATTGTAGATATTGGACATCCTACGGTGTATGTCCATGTATATTTGTGTATGTAATTATCTAATTAAATGAAAAAGTTTAAAATAAAATCTTTTTTATATATATTTTATTGTCTATTTATTTAATATTTTACATTATTCATTCATTCGTTGAAATTGGCGACCATAAATCTTCATATACAGTATGAATGTAAATTGTGGTAGCCTTAGCATCAGTTTTAGGTCCAATATTGTTTATAATATACATTAATGATATGTGTAAAGCAGGGGTGTCCAGACTCGGTCCTGTAGGGCCGGTGTCCAGCCAAGTTTTGTTCCAACCCCAATCAGACACATCTGGGCTAGCTAATCAAGCTCTTACTAGGCATTCTAGAAACCTCCTTGCAGGTGTGTTGAGGCAAGTTGGAGCTAAAATCTGCAGGACACTACGGTCAATTTAGCCTACCCAATTCACCTGATTTTATACCAAATTTAACTAACCTGCTATCTGGAGACACCTGAGAGAGTGTAACACTAATGAGTCATTCTAGAAACATTCTAGAATCATACTTGCAGGTGTGTTGAGTCAAGTTGGAGCTAAAATCTGCAGGACACTGCGGTCAATTTAGCCTACCCAATTTACCTGAACTGCATGTCTTTGGACTTGTGGGGGAAACCCGAGCACTCGAAGGAAACCCACGCAACCACTGGGAGAACATGCAAACTCCACACACAAATGCCAACTGACCCAGCCGAGGCTCGAACCAGCGACCTTCTTGCTGTGAGGCGATCGTGCTACCCACTACACCACCGTGGTGCCCTGTACTGTATGTCTCATGTGAAAAGAAGAGATGCGTAAAGGAGAAAATTGAAGTACTTAAGTAAATATTACTTTTATTGAAGTAATGGACGAGTGATGTGTGTGGTAGGGGTGGGGAAGATAATAAGCTTGCACTTCATCCTGCTCCATTTCCACCATGATGAAATGTATTTTGTTTAAAGAATTGTTTTATGTTTATGATTTTTTTTGTTCCAAATAAATAAATCAAATCAAATCAAATAAAAAAATCTAAATGAATGCTGTATTGCAATTTTTTATTGATGCTTCATAACCCCCTTTTTTGGAAATATTCTGATTATGTCTTTTTTTAATGGAAATCGCATCTATGCAAAATGACATTAAGGTCTGTATTGTTTTTTTTTTTTTACAAAATAAATAATATGCTAACCGTGTCTTACAGAAGCAAAATAATTCAAAAACCTCCCCAAAAACGTAAAAGAGCAAACCCAGTCAGATGCCAAATAAAGTTTATATGTGCCACTTCTAAGATAGAATGTCATAACTTAATAATCTAATCATACCCTAGTCAAAGTCGTTTCATTTATAATGACTTGATCTCCCGCACATGGGATAAAATAAGAGTTGAAATTTAGTTTGACAGACACTGCCCTCTAGTGCCAATTTAATTACCTCTACAAATACAGTCATTCAATATGTATGTCCAAAAGAACGTTTGTCAGGTTATGGTCACAAATGTTAATTTATAGCACTATTATTTAATTAATCATAGGTGAATGCACTTATCAATATTACATTTAATTGTGTCAGTAATCCTGCTAGGACAACTGTTTTTGATATAATCATTCAAGAATGAATAAATCAATGGTTGCTGCAGGTTATGCATTTGTATGTCAATGTTAACTCGTGATTAATCCAAACATTAATACTCTTGCATAAATACCATTACTCTATCTTATATTATTATTATTATTATTATTAAGAGAAAAGAACATAAATGCTTGACTTTCCACTTTTCCCTTTTAAACTTTCATAACAAGAACAATATAATAGTATGACTATATAATAATAATAATAATAACAATAATATTGTTCCCCAGTGATGGGTTGCAGCTGGAAGGGCATCCGCTGCATAGAATGTATGGTGGATAAGTTGATGGTTTGTTCCGCTGTGGTGACCCCGGATCAATAAGGGGGCTAAGCCGAAAAGAAAATGAATGAATGAATAAAAACATGAGAAAAAAAAGGAAAAAAGGAGAAAAAAAGGAAAAAATAAAGGGGTAAAGGTTGGAGGAGGTAATGTCAATAAATTAGATAGATACAATCAAGAGGACAAACTTAGAAGGGAATGAAAGTGAGTTATGAGGGGTTGCCATTTATCATGAAAACATCCATACACTCTAAAAAAAAAAAAAAGGTGCTAAATAGCACCAAAACTGGTTCTTTGGTCGTAACGAGGGGGGAACCTTTTTTGGTGCTATACAGCACCTTAAAGAAATAGGTGCTATATAGTACTTTTGTCAAATGGTGCTATATAGCACCTATATTTTAAGGTGCTCATAATGTTACTTTACCCTTTCCGCAAATAAAGCCGGCATAGGAGTTATGAGAATTAGCTATAAGAACAAGTGCTTACCAGTAGTAGTGTTGCTATATAGCACTTTAAACCCCCCAAAGAACCACTGAAAAACCTTTATGGTGCTCTAAAGGTTCTTTACACAGTAAAAGTGCTATATAGCACCCTGACCACCTTAAAGAACCACTGAAGAACCACTGAAGAACCTTTATGGTGCTTTAAAGGTTCTTTACACAGTAAAAGTGCTAAATAGCACCTCAAATATCGTAAAAAACTACTGAAGAACCACTGAAGAACCTTTTTTTTTTTTTAAGAGTGTAACTGGCAAAGCGAGAACATCTGATCTTTTCTACCTTCAAAATGTACATGGTCTCCACAAGACACCGTGAAACACTTGGTTTAGTACAGGGGTGCTCAGCCCTGTTCCTGGAGAGTCACCCTCCTGCAGATTTCTGTTGCAACCCTGATCAAACACACCTGAACCAATTAATTAGGACCTGAACAGCACTTGATAATTACAGGCAGGTGTGTTTGATATGGGTTGCAACTGAAATCTGCAGGAGGGTGGCTCTCCGGGAAGAGGGTTGAGCACCCCTGGTTTAGTAGATTTACAAAGAAATAAGATCCTACGTCAAGCTAATAAAGAGGTAGAGGTAAGTACCTCTAACTCTCTGCACAGTTATGCTCCAACCCTATCAAAGACAGCTGATTCAAATAATGGAGGTGTTCAAAAGAGTCATGAACACCTTCATTAGTTGGATCAGATGTGTTTGTTTAGGGTTGGAGCAAAACTGTATTATGAATAATATGATTTTGAATAGGAGACATGGCTCTCAACCATACCCCCAAATATATAACCAATCTCAAAAATGTTTTGCTGCAGCAATAGACCCTTAGCCAGTCGTTTATTTGGCAGGCAATCCAGCCAATCAATCATTTATTAATCTAGGATCACCACAGTGCAATGAACCACCAACCTATCCAGCCAAGTGGGCATGGGTTTGAAGTTTGAGTTTGAACTAGGATTGCACATATGCACATATAATTTTTGTTGTTTAATTTAATATATTTCTTGCAGTTCAAAGCATCAAGTGTCTTGTGTTTATCTTCCTTTTTAATTTTTCTTAGATTGTTTCCTTAAACCATTTGTTCTGCCAAACATCTAGGGTTGCCTCATTATAAATAAATGTTTAAAAATATATATACAGTATATTGTCATCATCCAAATCAACAAGAGTTTCAACAGGGTTGACAAAGCAGGCAGATGGTGAGAACCTGTCATTAGTTGGATCCAAGCAGCTAGAAAAACACTAATTAATGCTGGTTTTCATTTTGTGGGCAAGGTCCCTGTAGGTACGGATTTTTTAAAGTCAGTAAGGTGGGATGGGACTACCAGGGATATAGACATTGTGTCACACTGGAGGGTTTTTATATGTTCTTTCACTTTGAGAAGTCGTGCAACTATGTTAAATATGCTTGACCAGCATGTAGGAAAGTCATTTACAACATTAAGGCCACAGATTCCCAACATCCTCTGTTTTGCAATGGATGATTTACAAAACAGCTTTTCCACTAGCCTTGCTTTATCGAGAATTATTTTGACACTTGCGTTCTTCTGCACCAAGTTTACCACCAGTTGTAAGGTATGCATGACACATGGTGTTCTGTCCAAGTAAACACGATGATACCTACAGTAACAAAAGAATTACAACTAAATAAGCATAAACCACAGTATAACTTTCTTTTATTATTATTTGCATGACAAACACATTATAAAACAGAAAGTTACCCCATTAGAGCACAGAGTATAAATATTTCATTATCTTATGTTCGTTGAATATTACGACATGTAAAAGAATAACAAATACAACACTGACCGCAGGACATCCTGTTTCTGAATTTCCCACCACGGGGAAGTCTTCGAAGTCAGAGTTGGGTTCTTCACCTGTGATTGGTTTAAATGCAGCCACCATATTACTTCCATTGTCTTTTCTTTTGGCATTTCCCACTCCTGCCAACATTTGTCCACACATGCCTCGACTGACTGTGCAGTATGTGTGTGGGCTACTTCTTCAAGATCTAACAATATACATTGTGATTCAAAAAGAATACCACAACTTCTAAATCTATTTAATAAAAGAAATATGATGGAGCCTTGGGTAATTAATCAATGTGAAGAATACTTCATTTTATTTTTTTTTAACAGAAAACAAGGTTAAAGATGTTCAATATGACCCCCTCCAGACACTCGAGTAACATCAACCCGATACTCATTTCACACTCTCTTTAGCAACACGGGCGTAACAGTTTGGATAGCTGCAGTTATTCCTTCTTTTAGTTCCTCAATGTTAGCTAGTAGAGGTGGTCGAAACACCATATCTTTAACGTATCCCCATAGAAAAAAATCTTGGGGTGAAGTCAGGGCTTCTTGGAGGCCAGTGATGTGGCCATCGTCCTCCCCAAGGCATGGGTGGCCTACTTGAAGGTCATGAGAGTGTAATCGACCACCATGCAGTTACACAAAAGCCTGGGGAAGAACCGCCTCTGTGCAGCACAACTAGGTGCCCTGGTGAAGGACAGAAGCGTTATGGCCCGTAGCAATTTGGACTCTGGACGGGGGTCTCAGCTTACCCCTCTAGAAGGCGGCGCCCACCAGCTGAGAAATAGCTGTCATTTAAACATTTTAAGGTCAGATACTGAAAGAAAAAGGCTCAGGAAAAGGATAAGAATGTAGAGAGCAGGTACACTACCACGGTATGTACTAACATCTTTAATTTTTACTGTTATGTGCTGTATGTTAAGCAGCAATATGGCCATACTGTCGGCTGATTTGTACAGGTAACACCTGAGATCCTACGGCGTTTCCTTTTAAAAGTTATCACAGAGGATGGTGATGTATGCCAAGCCCTTTTTACAGTACTGTATTAGTTGCTAAACTTTGAATTATATTTGTGTCTTGCTAAAAATGTACTTGATTTTATGTAGGTGTCATCAACTGGAGTATGTTTTCCAAGAAATACAAATAAGAGCTCAGAGTGTCATATGCTTTGACTAAAGCCTTGAATGTGGTGACATTTTTAAAGACTGCCCAGCTGGGTAAGTTGGGGATGGCAGGAAGGGAGTACTGCGAGCATTCTATTCCACCATCGACATCCCAGGATACTGCTCAGCAGATTGCTGCTTTAAGGCTGGAGGGGAATTCCCCTATGAAAATGTATAAATGTTTTATGTTTATTAAAGACAATAATCAAAAATCTTAATCTTAAATTATTGTTATTTCCTTTAACTTGTCAGTCTTCCTGCTGTACATGTGTATGTGCATATACACACACACAAACAATTAGGGACTCTAATCATAGTTTAACCATGGTATGTGTAGAAAAAAGAAAGTCAATGTGGAAAAAAAATGGAAAAAACAAAACAATGGTCACCAATGCTGTGTTCACACCAGATGTGGAAGCGCGTGACTAAATTGTGCTATTTGCATGTTTCACTTCACTTCACTATAGACGTGGATTCATGTCATGGGCAGGGTTTGAGTCTACCCGGTGACTCTAGCTTCAATGCTAAATGGCTAACATGGATTTTATTTAGATAGTAGCTGTGCTTTTGGAAGGCTGAAAAACAACATATTTGTTCGGTGCCGTGTCTGAGTCCACTAGATCATTTCAGAGGTGCACCCAGCTCTGCGAGTTCATCAACTCCTCCAGAAACTATGCCAGGGTGATGGGTAGGGATGGGCTTAAGTAAAAGTATCGACCTTTTCTGGGGTTTTTTCTTACTGAGTGATCAGGGATTTTGAAATATCTAAATAATTATAGCGCCGCATATTATATAAATATTTACTTAAATAGGAAATCGAATGGGAATAATAGGTCAGTGTTATCTCACGGCACATGTTGTAAAACTTGAGAGCGGAGCTGTGGTCATCATGACTGAACGTAAACGAAGTATAATCTGGAGTTATCGTAAAAGTAATCAGCTAAAGGGGAAAAAAATCCACGTTCTGTTGTTCCTTCACAAAAACCTGGAAACTGATTAAAATCAGAAAGCACAAATGAATACTGCAACTTAAATTTAAAATTCAATCCAAAGTTTTGCTGTTTTGACCTTTAAATAAGGTGAAGAAATTTAGATGTGCAGTGTATTATTTTTCATTATTTATGGTGCTGTTTAGCCAATTATAGTTCTGTAATTTTTATAAAATGTAAAAAAAATCACGTGTTTTATTTAATAATAACAACAACAACAACAACTATAATAATAATAATAATAATAGAGGTGATGAACATTTTTTTATCACTATAAAATACTTCATTTAAGTATTGATACGTATCGTTTTAAGTATCGATATCGATGATACTTGTCTTGAAATACTTGGTATCGGAAACAAAAATATTGGTATCGCCCATCCCTAGCTGAGCCCAGTTTGATGAACTATTGTCCAATATCGACAAGAGGATTTCCCAACGGGACACCAACAACAGGCAATTGCATTAATGCTATTACATTTCCACTAACCAATGAAATAACAGGTGGGTGTGGCTGCCCAGATTCACGGTGGCAGGCCAGATTGACTATGAGGCCACCCCATGGCCAGTCTGCCCCTGTGGTGTCTGTAAGGGAACATAAATAGTCAAAATCAACCAGGAAACCAACCAGGCAGATCGCAGCAATAGGTAATTATTACCTCATTTCTATAAAATAATCAGATGATAATTTTAAGATCTGATCAGTATTGTGATAGTAGTGCTTTGCATCAAAACCTTTTTTCCTCTAGTATGATCAGCGTGCTATTGCCGAAGCTGCACAACATTTTATGTCCTTGGTGGCAAGAGTAATACCAGATGAAAACTCCAGACAGGGCTAGACTCAGATTCAACCCCAGCAGTCAGAAAGGCCTACAGTGGAACATGAAATGGCAAGGTGGAACAGTAAGCATACTACCTGTTTAGTCATGACAATGAAAACAGAACCTACAACTGAAATTCCTGTGTTCAGTACAGGATGATTGTATTGTTTGCTTCTTATAAAAAGTATTTGTAGTCTTACCTGTTCTGTTATTTGCAGATCTTGTTCTGTATTTTTTTAAAAGACTGGCAAACATAAAAGACAACTTGCCAGACATCACAGGCCTGCAGTACCAGCAAAAGCACAGAAAAATATGATCTATTTCTTTGCTGGGATCCAAATCCAATATAACTCCATCCATATCTGAAGAGCTGGAGCTAACGCAAGCAGGGCTAGCGAAGAGGACTGTGTCCTTAACTCCAGACAAAGTGCATTGACAGGTGAGGAGTCCAGTCTTAAGCAAGCACATTCAAAACAGCAATATTTATTGTGTTAGTTGTTAAACAGTTTAATATTTTAATTATCAAACTTATTGCGGAAACCCTATCCAAAAATGAATGATTTGGAAGACAGATGGCTACTTTTCAAAACGGCAGGAATAGTGCCGCGTAAGCTGTGTGTTTACGCCACTTGTACTGTGTGAGTAAACTGTTAATCTACATCGTTCAAGACATTAATTGAATATTACATAGAAAAGACGATCATCTTGTCGTGGCTCGTTCCTCACACGCATCTAAAACTAACTGAACACAAGACAACTGGTGTCAGAAGCGGGGATTTCATCTGGAAATTTCAACTACATGTTTGATTGGGAGAAAAGTTGGACGCTGTACAAACAGCATATGCAACAGAAGCAGATAAACAGCAGCTAAATTTCCAGAACATGCAGGCAGGCTAATGTCACCGTGCCCATGAGAACTGTGTTGACTCAAGTACAAAGTGAATTGTCAGAGATGAGAGACTGGAATGCTCCACAAGAACATCTGTTAATCTGTAAAGTTTATTACAAAAAATAGAAAGGGGGGACCTTTTGACATTTTGAAAGGGAAAAAAAGAGACAAAAAATACCCCATTAAAAATGTATATATAAAATGAACAGAAAGAGAGAGAGAGAAAAAAAGAAAGTAAATAAATAAATTACAACGTCCCAAGAGGAATTGTGTAATGGAGCTATGGCAGCAGTCCCTGATTCCCAGACTGGTTTGAAACAATGCTTAAAACTAAAATAAGAATAATGAGCGACTGCAAAGAATAATAGCCCCAGTATTTACTCACATTACAAGTTGTACACGAGCCCCACAAACGTCAATATTCACTGCACCAAAGGGTGACACGTGTGAGAGCTCTCAGCGTATTGTGAGAGAAGGATTCCTTATTCAGATTCACCCTTCCTTCAGGACAATACTGAGAGGTCTCGCAACGTCACAAATGGGCCATTTGCTGCTGAGCTAGAAGTGATCCAACAGAGAGAACGTACTTCAGGTCCACCCAGAGCTACCATTTCCATGGAGACTGGCACAAGACAGTATAACATTAAAAGCGGGGCTCCCAGCCAGTTACACATACTTATTTTGTCAAACAAAGATCTAGTACTCCCCATTACCAAGGCCAGCCATTTGCTGCAGATGGTCCCAGGGCAAAGCTTGTTGTTTTTGATGGTAGCAGAAATGGAATCATTCTGTTGGAAATGGAATCATTTCTGTTACCATTTGAGCGACAGGCTAGAAAGTATGGTTGGAGTGGAGACTACAGAGTGGACTGTCTGCCTGAGGGGATCAACTAAAAGGTATGTCTGTTTGCTTCCTGAGCATATTCGTGAGGACTACACCCTTTTTAAAGAGCAGTTAACGCAACGTTTTGGTCAGCACGACCCCCTAACCACAATCTGAAGGAAACTGGGACAACTCCAACTCAAAGACTCTGCAGCTGAGTTTTCTGAGGAGGTGCAACACTGTCAAGTTGGCCTACCCTGGCGTAAAGCTCGATCTGCAAGATCAACTAGCTACAGACTTTTTCCACAAGGCACTTCGCAACAAAAAAGTTGCTTATGAAGTAACGAACAAGTATCTCCAATCATTAGTTGAGGCTTTAAGACTGGTGGGGGCCCATGAGCACAATTATCACACCACTGTAGGACGTGATACTGATGCAAAGAGCAGAGCCAGGTGTATGTTCTGGGCAGATGACAAGGAACAGCCATTGAT
The DNA here is from genome assembly GCA_903798035.1 of Danio albolineatus. Classification (NCBI taxonomy): domain Eukaryota; kingdom Metazoa; phylum Chordata; class Actinopteri; order Cypriniformes; family Danionidae; genus Danio; species Danio albolineatus. The sequence goes on from CAIGQQ010029210.1 coordinate 271,442, forward strand.
TGAATCTTGCCGTTTCACGCAGAGTCCGAAGCCCAAGCTATGCTACTACGGACCAAGTTACTGCCCACTCAGAGAAGACGTGCGTTCGTAACAGAGCAAGTAGAGAAAATTAATAAGAGCTACGTGTCTGCTAACCAGTTTAACCTCCTGATGCAAAAGATGGAACAGCTGCAATCAAAGCTGGAGACCCTTACAGCTACGGAGCCAAGAAAGCTGCAGGACGTAAACCAAGAATGGAGGCTAGGGCGGTCTCCAACACAAGATAGGACACCACAAACAAGATCCTACTCACCCAATCGTGATGGTGCAGGTTCGTGCTATCACTGTGGTGAGGAAGGCCATTTCCGCAGAGAATGTGTCAGGTTGTCAATTCCACCAAGCACCCCTAGTCAAACTAGCAAAGAACATAACCACAGTGCCACTTCAAAAGGTCTAGTACACTGGAGAAGCCAGTCCCCCACACCACAGGTGGGGCTTGCAAAAATGCTTATTGATATGACTGTAAACTGCATTCCAGCACAAGCCGTGGTAGACACTGCGACTGAGGCGACCGTTATCTCAGAGACTTTGTATAAGCAGTTTACACTCAGTAAGCCGACAGCTACAACACAGACATGTTTCCATAATGCAGAATCAGGAAAGAACATGAATGCTAAAGGTGGACTAAAAGTCAAATTCCAAATTGGCACCTGGAGCCCAGAATGCAGTCTTTGTTGCTCCGATACGTAAACCAGGGCTTGATTTTTGCAGGTTGCAAACATAACCATCCACATTGATATTCACACTAGTCGTTCATAAAAGAGACTCATTCACAAATTAATCACTTCATCCATTAGCATTAGAAAGTGAAAGCAGGAGAGGAGGTTTGGGATGTGCGCTCTCATCCTCGTATTTGTGTTTGTTCTGTCTGCAGCGTGCGGTTTCATTCTCAACGTCTCAGTCTAGTTGGTTTTAGATGGCGCTGAGATGAGACATGCATGTTGCATGTGTGAGCACACGGTAAGGTGTTTTTCATTTAAAGCATGCTTGTGTCTTGCGTTCTGTTTATGTTGTCTAAGCACATGGCTCTGTGTTTATATTGTGGCCACGTGCTTTGGTGTTGAGTTTTGGGAACCAAAGGGCAATGAGTTCTCTCTTTGGCTGCATGTTCTAGTCTTGTTTGTATGCGAGCACATGGCTTGTGTTGTGGTGCTTTTACCATGTGTTCTTTTGTCTAGCGTCTTGTCCCTCCCACCTTGCTATCCTGTTTGTAATTATTTTCAGCTGTCCGTTCATTCGTTTGTCCTCCCTATTTATTCTCCTAGCGTGCTCTGTCCTGGGCTGTGCCGTTGTTGATTGTCTGATTTCATTTGCTGTTGTTTGATGTCCTTGGATGTCTTGTCTACAACGGTCATTGGATGTCATCAAATCCCTGTGTGTCATTCCAAGAAACTAGCTGAGTTAAGTCTAGTCGAGTGTATATTTAATGCCTTGTTTTTCCCCCACGGGGAGGTTTGAGTTGTTTTGTCTTGCTTTTTTCAAAATAAATACTATAAAAATCAATCTCCTTCCACCTCAAACTGTGACACATATTGTTGATGTCCCCTTCCATCCGAGGGTTGCCCCCTCCCAAGAAGTTTTTAAAAAAAGTTGCACTCAGTATTGTGAAAAATATATGTATCTATACCTAAAATAATTGTATTTGTAGGGAAAAAAATGCATTCTGCATTTAAAATGCGTTTAGAAACTGTTGAGTTCCCCCTCCTCTTCCTCACAGTGGTTTAGTCCATAGACTGCTTTCCGGGTTCATCTCTCCGACTATGCGCGCACACACACAAGTGTGTGGCTGCGACTCGGTTCTAGATGATCGCCAGCGCGGAGAGTACTTTATCCACTTTAAATAAAGCGACTATCTTTATTGTTGTTGATACAGACTCATTCATCAATTATTTGCGGTAAAAATGCTGACTACCGATGTATTTTCCATGTGTCGGCTATATTAGCGATTGAAATATTACCTATCTAGTTAACGTTAGCTTGTTGCAAAGTGCAACATACTAATGTCACAATAATAAAAAACTAATACTAATACTACTAATAAAAAATTTATGTCAATCACAGGCAAAGGAGAAGGAAAATATTGAGGGATAGCAGAGCAGGGTCAGTCTGATGTACAGTGTCAGGTAAAGGGGTGAAGGGATAATGACAGAGTTTTGTTTAGATGAGTAATTTCTTGAATGTTTTTAGTGTTGTGGCTGTTCAGCAGATGAACATCACACACTCACCTATTTACAGTATGATCTGTCAATTTAACAAGTGTAATGTAAACAAGTGAGTTTATGAGTTTAGAAAAGATATTTTCCTGCATTTCTTCTGCTTCAGGAGTCAGTCTGTTGACTGTACACAACATAAATAATCTGAAGAAAAATCTGCTGTCATTGAACCTGAGAAAACCTAAAACCCTAACGACGCAGTCTCCATGCTGCAATAATAATGATATTATTGCAATTATAATAATAAGACGTTAATATTAGGTCAGACTTAGGTCGTGACGTCAGGTGACCAAAATTCAATGTCTAGCCAGCTTCTAAGGACAACGTTATTTTGACGTTCAATAATGAAATCAAATGACGTTGATATTTGGTCGATTTTAGGTTGTGTTGGAAAGTGGCCAAAATCCAACGTTGAGCCAACATCTTAAACCAACGTCATGTTGACCTCAAATTCTGACAT
>CAIGQQ010029210.1:294153-334197 GCA_903798035.1 Danio albolineatus
GACTGCAAGAGCTGGACACTGAGCTTCAGAAAGCGGTTAGGCTTGCACCGTTACCATTATTAATTACCATTACTTATATTAATGACCATTAATATAGTATAATTTAATACCCACGAGTCATGACATTTCTGGAATATAGTGTAATTTTAAAAGGTCTATTCCAGACTTTAAATGTCAGGGATATTTTTTTGTCGGCCGAGTCCTGGAGAATCAGCCATTTTTATTTTTTTTTGTGGCTTAAAGTTTTAGTTTCTATTCATGAAAATTTAATTTTTTCTATACCATATTTTTTTATTTTTTTGTTTCACACCCTTTGTTATGTTTAAGCTAATTTTAAGCTTTATTATTATTCCTTTCAGTGCCATCAACTGGCAATATAATAGTTAATAATGTAATATTACATATTTAATAATACGGTTTTAGGATAATGTACATTTTAGGAGCTTCGGCTTCAAAATGACCACTGCGAAAACTGTGTGTTAAAAAGAAGATGGCAGAAAAACTAAATGTAAAACTATTATCGAGCTATCAAATATGGCAGAGGGGGCACACAGCCGAACAAACTGTTAGTTCTTTAGATTTATTTTTCTTTAAAATGATCCATTGTTGTTCTCATAGTAACTGTGCTGCAAAATATTATGCAAAGCCCACCATTGGCCTACTTTTACATTGATTTTAGATACAGGCCCACACGGTATTTACATTAATATAGATAGTAGGCCCACACGGAATCTGTGCGCACAGATTTCCGCAGATTTTTAGCCCATGATTAATTATGTTTATTTACTTGGGTAAATTTGTGTAAATGTATATTTATTCAGTTTTTAAATTAATTTCAGTAATATTACTGACTAATATGACAATAGTCTTATGATTTATTTACAATACAGTTTGTAGAGTAATTATTTCTGTCTTTTAGTAGATATTTTATATGAGAGACTTGCTTTGTTTACCAAATAAAGTGGATCTAATTGAATTTGCATTGTAAGCATTAAATAAAAGTTACAAATGTATCACTTTTTATTTCATATATTTAGGTTTTAGTTATGATACCAAAATCATTCCGCATAAATCCGCAGATTTTGAACAAAATTCTGCACAGAAATCACAAAAAAATGTCCGCAGATTCTGTCTGGCCCTAATTATAGGTCATGGGAATTTAACATTTTTGTTCATGAAAGTCCAGAAAAAGTAGAGTGTGAGTCCTGTTTTGAGTCTTGGGTCTGTTCTTGATTCTGTCACAGTCCGTTGAACTGTATGAACATGTAAATTAAGGAATTTGACTCGGCACTCAGTAATTACATCCAAGTTGGATTCTGTAGCTCAATCTCTCTATCACCACCAACTTTTCAATATGCACAAATGTTTCTGTCAATAGCTATTTTTTTTATTACACTGTGTTCATGGCTTGAGACCATTCAGTTGTACCATATAATGTCATTTTCTGTTTTGATAAGTTTTACACCATTTTGAATTTTTTTAACAAAAAAATCTCGCCAAAAAAAAAATTCTCTTCGTACCATGTGACAATAGAACTGTGTTGATTTAGTAAAATCGTTCTTAATTTACTCAAAGTTTGTTAAAGCAGAAGTGAGATTTTAGCTGTCTCAATTCAGAGGTTGCACACTTTGTAGGATGCATTCAACGGCGGATTGTAAACCAGTTGATCCTATGTGACCTAGAGCAGTGTTTCTCAACTGGTATGTCGCGACCCATAAGTGGGTCACAGGAACCTTTTTAGTGGGCTGCAGAGTGTGTGGTCAAAAAAAAACATAATTTTTAAAATTATTTTGCTTATACCGAACTTTTATTTTGAAATGCGCGAGCACCAACAGTTCAGTTTAGTTCATGGGAACTGAACCTTTCCTTACCCTAACCGCTGTTAACAGTATTTGTGGTTTTTACTTGGTAATATTTCTATAATTTGATACATTTTGTTAAATGACAGCAATTAAATATTGTTTATTTGCAAGTCTTGGTGATTTTCTTTTGATTTATCTGTCACTACTAGTGTATGCTAACAAATAAATACAAATTAATTATGATTCCTAAAATTGTATTATAAAAATTTGGGTCGCGGCTTGATGACCATGCAAAAATGTGGGTCCCATGGCCAAACCAGTTGAGAACCACTGACCTAGAGTATCCCAAGTATCATTTTTAACAACAATTCTATATATATAATATCAAATATATATATATAAACACTTTAAACTTTTGACATACTTTCTAAAGGCTAAATCATACTTCTGCGGCAAGTAATCGCTGTAACCCATGGCACATGCCTTGTGCGTAGCCGTGCATTTATACTTCTGCATTCTGTTTGGGTTACTCTGACTATAACACTTCTGAATCGCTAACTGGCGGTGGGCTTTCAATATTTCTCTGATTCCAGTTTCTTCATGGGTGTTTTGTTTACATGGAAAATACCTGTAATGCTGACTTGCTGTACAAGTAGCTCGAACTCATTCAGATGCAAGAACTGGCAGATGTGCAACAACTTTAATCACAAAGTAAAAACAAAACAAAAGTATCCTTCTGGGGTCTGTTCTTTATACTTGGATTACTCAATTAGCTGGATTTGGTTAGTGATATTTTGACATGATCCAGGATTGTTTCGTTCTTTAAAACTTATTCGAAAGTTGTTGTTATAGCAACAGGTCTGGTAGCTCAAACCTGCTCGTGAGCAGGCTTATTTCTTGTAAACAGGATTAGGACTAGGATCATTTCAAGCAAAGGTGATACTGAAAGTACTTACCAAATGCTGATGTTTTCTTACAGTTAATAATCATATACACTGGCGAAAATAGTCATAGATTTCGAAAAATTGTATATATAAAAAGTTTAAAAAATAAATGAAAATCTACATTTAACACTTCAAAATAAAAGTAAATAAAATCACTGGTATCGTTTTAAAAGTATCAATACCCAACCCTTATGTTATGTTATGTTATGTTATGTTATGTTATGTTATGTTATGTTATGTTATGTTATGTTATGTTATGTTATGTTATGTTATGTGTTTTTAATGTGGATGTATGTGTGTATACTGTAGGAGCGTGAGCTTGATAATGCCGTGCAGGCCTGTACAGTGGACAGTCTGAAGGTCGAGGTAACTGAACTGCTGAAGGAAAAGACTGAACTGGATCAGGCCCAGCGCAGACTGGACCAGGAGATGGAATTGCTCAACACACACACCACGGCACGTGCACAGATGGACATGTTGAAGAAAACCAAGGTGAGCTCGCACAAAGTCACTCCTACGCCAGTCCATGTTCAGACTGAAGCTTTTGTACATGTAAACAAACTCTTTAGACAACATTACATCTAATCAAACTTCAAGATTCAGCGAATAGTTTTGAGATACCATATCCTATAAGATATGTTAAAGATGTGTATTATTATTCCAGCACTATGCTTGCAGTATTTCAGTGTTACACCTAGATGTCAGCACATGTCTTTTTATGATGTTACCATTAGGGTATTTCTAGCATTGGGTTAAGGCTTTTTAAAGTGAAGAATAGTAGCTATTTTAAATGATTGTAACATTCCTTGCTACCTTGAAGCATGAAATAATTAGACAATTATATTAATGTAATAAATCAGACACATCATCATTTCTGAAGTGTTGTCAAATATATTACATTTGATGTATGACTGGCGTGCTCTATATTGTTTGTAATATCAATATTATTTATTCTTAGATCTTTCTCATTTTAAATGCTGTAGAGTCGTTTGGAGTCAATTAAAACTGATGATTCCAGGTCTTTGATTTTGATTTTTTTGAAGGAAGAGAGAAAAACTTGTAGAAGAAATGCCAATGATGCAACAATTCTAAGTGATTATCTGTTCGCGGAAGGTTGTCAATACAACTTGTTTCTTTTTATCCTAATAACAGGGTTTCTGCAGGGTCTTAAAATGTCTTAAATCTCAACATCCAAATTTTAGGCCTAAAAAAGTCTTGTATTTACTGAAATATTGTGCTGTAGGTCTTAAATCCTTTTTTTAAACGGGTCTTAATTTTTAAGTTTATGTCAGGGGTCATCAACTATATTAGTCAGAGGGCCAGAGTTTTACAAGAGAGTCTCCTTGGGGGCCGGACCCCGAGAAGAAAATCTAATAAAAATCTAATTTTGGCTTAACATTATGTTTAAAGTTTCTACTTTTTCCATTTCATTACAAAACTGAAGGCATTCGATTCAGGCTCCCATCACCTATACCACAGTCAACCACTAGGAGTGACAGATATTTTGCCTCAACTCAATTAGTCAATATTGTTAGACTCAATAAGTCAACAAGGGGAAATGTAACTTTAGCCATTGATTAAGCACTGTGAGTAGCCCGTTTCAGCATTGTGATTTGAATTCAAGTCCACTTAAAAATTAATTTGATGTGCGAACATTATTTGTGACCTGGTTTGTTCTGGTACCAGGTTATTTATTTACCATGCTATTTTAAGTTGTGCCAGATTGTTTTTCCTCCTTTTTTTAGTCCTGGGGCAGACATCCCAAGTCTCCTGGAAGTTCTGTGAGTCTCCCGCAAATGCATAGAGCAGGGCTATTCAATTGGCGGCCCGCGGGCCGAACCCGGCCCCCCAGACCATTTTTTCTGGCCCTCCAATTAGTTTGAACAAGACATCAGAAATAAATTTAGTTCAGTCGAAAAACAGCCGCTATAGTTATGAAGTGACGTGCGCCTGTTCAATACAGCACGAGCTGCAGTTGAAGGCTGTGCATGGAGTCACCTGACATTAAGCGAGTGGAGCAGGCAGCAGAAAACATTTGGATATTTTTGTAGAAAAGGCCTTTTGTACGATGCACTGATATCGTTATTAGGGATGCAACGATTCGCCGATTTCACTGCGCTTTAATTCGTCACGGTTAATTAATCGTAAAGGCTTCTCTATTGCGCGTTTCTGTTGCACGGAACGAAACTGCTGCAATTAAACAGTTATGCCACCTGTGCGCTAGTTTCAAGTTCCGAGCTTGTACGCCGATGCCAATGCAAGCACACTGGATTAACTATAGCGGCGGGCCGTTCCACTATCACGTCCTTTCCGCGCGCATGTTTGTTATTTCTAATGTAGAATACGCCAATGTGTGCGCGCAAGCGGAACAACGCGCTCGCGGCTATCCGGGCGCACGCATTAGAAAACATTGCGGTGAGGTTGTGCGTGGCTTTCAGTGCAATGTAAACGAAAGATATGTTAGACGAATTTTATATTAAAATGATTATGTATGTACAGTGTCAGAAATAAAGGTACAGGAGCTGTCACTGGGGCAGTACCTTTTCAAAAGGTTCATGTACCCAAAGAGTCCACAGTGGGCCCTCACAGGTGCATATTCGTACACAAATGTGCCTAAAAAGCACCTTTGAGGTGCCATTATAGACCATTCAGATACAAATATGTACCTTTTGAAAAGGTACTGCGCCAGTGACAGCTCCTGTACCTTTATTTCTGAGAGTGTATGAACACAGATGATAACAACAGCTAATCTAAATAATTAGGCCTACCTAAAATAAAGCTTAAATTTACATTAGACGTAATTACCGTGAAACCATAATTATTCATCAGACTATAATCGTACAACCAAAATCTATAATTGCTGCATCCATAATTGTTGTGCAGTTCAAAACACATGAATGTGTTTGAATGTAGAAGAAGCCTACTTAAACAATACACTGCTTTTGTTGTGCTTTGAAATAAAACATTTGAATGTTTGTTAAAAAAAGCCACATTGTAAAAAATCACGCGTCTCCCTCCTGCTCCTCGAATACGTCGTGCACCATTCCTTGCTCTTCTCCACACTCCGCCTACACCCCACCCGCTCTTCACTTACGCTAAAACCTGTTTGAAACAATAAATGCTGAACGCCGCATAGTCTGTCTGAGTCGGTCCTCATTTCATAAGCCTAAATTTCATAAGCCTAAATATAGTCATAAATGGTGGTTATTCTGACCAGAGACTCAGTTGTTGTTATTCTTAGTTTGTTTGAGTTAGTTATTTTACACTTTAAAGGGTATCTAGCCCTTCCGCTTAGCACTACGCCTTCAAGCTAAAGAGAATTTGGAATCCTACCCCTTCATGTGAACACACAAAACAAGGGGAAGGGCTAAGAGGTAGAATTGGGATTGGGATTGTTACTTGATTGACAAACAATCAAGTAACAGAAGTACTGGAATGATAGTTTAGAGTTTAGTAAAAAAAAAACGATGTTAATGGTAAAGATTAAAATCACGGTTTAATTTTCGTCAAATGAATCATAGCTGGCGACAACCAGCCATCAAAAACATGCTACTGAATTGTTTTTCAAAAATGATACATCTAGTAATGAAACATACGTTTTTTAGTAAGTTACTAAATCATTAATTGAAAATAAGACTAAGAATAAATACTATGTGTTGTACAAATTATAGACCATTTGATTATGTCATTGGCCCATGAACATTTCTTGCTTATCAAACTATTTCATAACCATAGCAAGAGGCGATTAAGTCATACGTTAATATTAAAACAGCTATCATTACATTATTTATCAATATGTGGCTCTTTTTGGATTCTCGGAAGCTGTAAAAATTAAAAATGTAAAATAGGAAATACACTGGGACCATTGTTATTGTTTACATCCCTCAAAATGGTCTATAACGTTCGATTTAAACATGTAGCATTATCAGCAACACTAGCGAAGATGATGTTTTACAGTATTGAATATTTTACTATTTATTTTTATTCGGCTGGTAATTTTTATTTTTTTTATTAATGATTACAGGTTCTAAATCATATTTGTTCAAACCAAAAGTTTCTTGCATTGCTGGTCCTACGCGTGACCCAAAAAACTTTAATGTGATCCGAACCGTGAGATTTGTGATCCGTTACACCACTAAAACATAATATCTTATTTATGGATAAATACATAAATGAGATATCTAATAATGTCTTTGAAACAGTTTTCCAAAGTGACCGTTTTATTTTAAATTCCAGATGGAAAAAGAGGAGCAGGTGAGGAAGATCAAGTCAAGACATAATGAAGAGCTGGTGTCTCTGTTGGGACACTTTCCAAACAAGAAAGAGCTGGAAGACTGGATCTACTCCAAATCCAGAGAGATCAAATCCAGCAGAGAGCAGATCACCAAAATCAAGTCAGTGACACATTTTAGCAGTTTGTTTGGTCACACTTTATTTTGATGGTCGGTTAGTTGAATTAAGTTACATTGCATCTACATGTCAACTAATTCTCATTAGATTAGACTGTTAGGTTGGGGTTAGGGTTAGTAAGTTGACATGTACTTGCAAAGTTTCTTATAGTCAGTTAAATGTCTGTCGAAGGAGCAGTATTAGCAGATATTAAGCAGACAGTCTACTAATACTCAAACGGACCATCAAAATAAAGTGTTACCATTTGTTTTTTTAACAAACATTTGTATAATGGACCCTTCAGGGCTCGAAATTAACCTTTTTGCTTGGTAGCACTGGTGCTCCTAACTTAAAAAATGTAGGCGCACCAGACAAAATTTAGTCGCACCCACCAATTATGAACACCATTGCTAAGTTTTATATAAACAGATTTATTGCATTTGAAATCAACACTAATCAAAACTAACAAGCAAAAAAAAATATATATATATATATATGCTTGCGTGAGGAAAATATGTCTCAACGAAATCCCGTTATCACTAGAAAATACATTTTTATAACATAATTGAGTGACCAAAAGATACATGGGCGGACCGCTCACCGGCCCTGCACGCACTACTTGACATGAATGAATCTGTTAACGTGCTGTGTTCTCACAGGTGATGTCTGATATTGCACAGTTGCTTTTGATATATACATTATTATTTGTATACGTAATTTTAATAGCAATACCGGTCTCTTTATGAGCTGCAATATTAGTTTAATCTTAGTCCATGCAAGCCCTTTTGCGATGGTGTATGTGGTGTTAACTTTTACTTATGGCTGCACAGCTGACAGCATCTAGCGATTAAATGAAGGATTAAACAGAACATCTCGTGCTTAAAATGTGTAGATGTGACAGACAGTTACCTGAAAATTCCGTCCCACAGACTTTACAGTGAATGCTTTAGTTATTTTCATAGCGAACTTGAAGCCAATGGACAAATGTAGATTGTGGATTAACATTCACCGCAATATCAGTAATTAGATGTGCCATTATTTGTTGCTTTAGGTGTTTTCTAAAACAAAATCTGATGGTGTTGTTGTCATTCTCATCTTCAGCGCTTTACATGCTCGCGGTTGTAGCTCTCCTGTCATCTGAAGGCAGAAGGCGTTGACTAAGTGATTGACAGCTGATTTTAACCAATCCATTCGCAATCAGTTCTAGTGCAGTGGGCCAATAAAAAGAGCGCGAAGGCGGGGAAAGCATTGCAGTCTTTGTTTACTGCAGCAAGTTGACATGACAACAGTTTTAAACAGTTCTTGAGCGCTGCCTTTCAAGTGCAAAGATGCGTTCAGCGTGAATGTGTCCTAAATCTGCGCATGCGGGGAACATTTTGCAGTGAAAACCAGTCGCACGCAACAATTTTATGAACTCACACAAATGCTCCCAAATATATTTTGAGGTCGCATAGATTCAATTTCAGGCGCATATGCGACCAAAACGGTCGCAATTTCGAGCCCTGCCCTTTTCACAAGACGTTTATGCGGCATCTTATTTAATGGTCATCAGCGTCTTAAATTTTTGTTTTTATATGTCCATTTAAAAAAAAAATGGATGTACATTTACAAAGTTATACTTTTCATCGTTATATCATCTTTATGACGATCGTGATTATGTCACGATATCTATTTTTTGTTGTACGATATATTGCACCAAAATATATTGGGATAAACGATATTATTGTCATTTTAAGATCACTTTAGGCCACTCATTATATAATTTAATATTTAATATAATTTAGTAATTAGGCATTGGAATCAGAATGTGAAAATGCATATCCATAATAAATAATAATAAACATTAACAAAAAAAAAAGCAAGGTAAAAAGGAACAGAGGCTGCGATATCTGCTACCAAATCTATTTTCAGTTGTCAGGCACCCACATCAAAATACACTTTAGTCATTTATGGTAAATACTACAGTGTTTTTTTAACCATACTGACACCTCCAATAGAGGTAGAGAGGTTGTGCAATCAACTAAAATGTTGCAATAATTTTATTTTATTTTTTTATGCATGGGCGATATATATTGCATCACCAAAAATTCTTGAAGTTATGTCCATGTATTGTGCGATAAGTCGATATATTGATTATTGTGACAGGCCTAATCTTTGCATCAAATGACAAAAAAAATGAAGTGAGTTTAATAATAAACTAATTTCGAGAGGAGCACGTGCTCACGATTGACCCAGCTGGCCCACATTAGCTAATCAGGATCCTCCAATCAAAGATCCCAAGTCACTATTGCTGCATCCCAATTTGCATACTTATACTACACCCTAAAAGTATGTACTTTTTTGTGAAGGAAAAATATATACTTTTGAGTGTGTAACAGAAGAGTCTGCAAGCTTTGGGACATACTACTTCCTCCTTAACAGATCGTTGTGTTGCTTAGTTAAGCGCCCTGTCAATCATCCACATTTCTGTCGTATTTAATTTCCTACATTATTAGAAAAGCAGCAGCAGCAGGATAATCTCCCATTCACGAGTCTTTCATGCAGAGAAATCTCCTCAGGCCTTTAGATAATTCTGCATTCAGACATTATTGTCCAAACACGTCTTTATATAAGTTCAGTATTGCTGTTGCAGATGAAATATAACACAGACAATGCTATTTAAATATTCTCCAGTAGGCTAGATATTAACTAACAGTCATACAAACATCTTTACCGAAGCCTCTCTACTTGACGGTTGGTCTTGCGCGTCTATCACGTTTGTAGTTTGTTTACACTTTTCTTCCAGGTTTTGTAGTTCTAATCGAATTCACGTCCAACACGCGATGTACTGTGGACAATATCAGCGGTTAGAGCATGGACGCTTCTACACTTAAAATTTTGACCGGATATAGTAAACCATCCGGGAGTTTTTGGCATGCTCTTTTCAACATACTACGATTTGGGACATACTAATTCTATTTTCACTTACTATTTAAGACGGTTAGTATGCGGGTTTGGGACACAGCATATATATATCCTCATTTCCTTTCTACAACTATCTTCATCTGGAAAAAAACCTCCCCTTCTTCCACCTTTATCCAGTATGAACGGCACTGCGGCCCAGTGACTAGCACTGTTACCTCACAGCAAGAATACCACTGGCTCTGGGTCCTTGCCGGGCCATCTGGTATTTCTGTGTGGATTTTGCATGTTCTCCCGTGTTCGCGTTGGTTCTCCCGGTTTCCTCCCATCGTCCAAATATGCTATATATATATTATAGACAAATTAGCCTAAGGGTGCTTTTCACACTAGCACTTTTGGTCCGCACCCGGGTTCGTTTGACATCATAGTACGGTACGTTAAGCTAGTGTGAACATGTCTTCTGAACTCTGGTGCGCACCCGTGAACCGTACCCGAGTTTACCTGAAAGAGCGATTCATGTGAACTCTGGTATGGTTCACTTGTAGTATAAATGCAACCGTACCAAAAGCCGGAAGTGAACCGCCAACTGTACAAGAAACTTTAGTTTTCATAACGTTCGTTCGTGTGTGTATGTCTGTGTATGTCACCTACCTTGATGACAAGCGGGACTGACCCAGTACAAACAGTGGTAATGTCTGCTCGTCTCCTCCAAAAACAGCTTCTGCAGACATCGCGTGATGTTCTGAACGTTTATATTATTTTTGCGGCAGATAGACGCGAGTCGCTTTCTGTATGTCCAAAACCAAAAGGTTCAGTAAAAGCAAAACGACCGCGATGTGCGGAGTGCGGACGTCTTTCCATTTTTGCAATTTGCTTTCGTGTCCGTCACCTGGTAACAGCCGTACACAAAACAGCGGCTTGATGACGCAAGCGTACTGGGGTTCAGAAGAAAAAAAGACAGTGTGAATACAAATCAACTGAGAAGGTGGTAAAGGGGGACAATCGAACTTAAGTATGGCCCAGGCAATTAAACCAAGTGTGAAAGCACCCTAAGGCCCCGTTTACACTAGTGCGTTTTAGTTTTAAAATGGCGTTTTAGCAAGAAAACGATCCGCGTCCACACTCGCGTTTTCACCCAGCGTCTCAAGAGATCTCCGTCTTCACTGATCCACCAGAAACGTATATCACGTGACCATTCGCGCACTCTGAGCATGCGCGGTCAAGTATAAACAGGAAGCATGTGTCTCGCTTGGCATTCGGTTATTGTTAGTCAACAAACGCTGGTTGAACGATGAACGCGATGGTAAAGAAAGCAAGAGAGGTCTTTTTGAGGACATACGACGAGGTTGAGTTGTTACTTAAAGTAACAAATGAATATAAAACATTCATGGCTATCGAAAATACAGCTTTTACAGTGAAGACTGGTCTGCCGTCTGCCGGTGACGTTATAGCCACATGCGCTTGACGAATAAGGGAAAGATACGCAATGACTTAAAGCCCCAATCACGTAGCGGATCTCAGCAGCCACGCCTCTGTTTTCAAAAGTATGCGTTTTCCCACGTCCACACTGAGACGCTGCGGCAGCGTTTTAGAATGGAAACAGCCTCTCCAGCATTTCTAAAACGCTCCGTTTTCGCACCTCGAAAACTCCGGTGTAGTGTGGACGGATGGCGTAACCGTAGCAAAACTTATGCGTTTTAAAACGAAAACGCACTAGTGTAAACGGGGCCTAAGTCTCTTTTCCTAAATTTCTTAATCTCAGGAAATCACCTTAGCCTCAGCAGCGGGGTTTTAAAATCGATCTGAGCTCAATCTCCCCTCGCTCTGTGAAAGGGAGGGAATCCTGGGGATCCCTTGAGCTCAGGTCGCTCTCCCATGCCAAACAAGCTATTTATAAATCTTGAGCTTAATGTGAACTCCTGAATCACCATTTATGAGGTGTTTCTAATGCAGCGTCCATGGACGGGACAGGTAATTTGACATTGTGTTCTCTTCAGGCTGCCGTTATCACCTCACACAATTAGTTTTTCCTTTGTCTGAAAGTCTTGATAACACTATAATTGAATTTATTGTTCATTATTTGAGCAAATAGGAATGTTTGTTTTTTCCAGTTCAATTCTTCTTTATTTCTGTAGAACTTTTACAATGTAGATTGTGTCAAAGCAGCCCCACATGGATTATAGTAAACTGAAACAGTGTCAGTCCAGTTTTCAGTGTTGAAGTTCAGTTCAGCGTGGTTTAATATTCACTGCTGAGAGTCCAAACACTGAAGATTAATCGATCGATGCGCAGCCCTACAAGTCCCGAACCAGGCAAGCCAGTGGCAACAGCGATGAGGAAAAAACTTCACCAATTGACGAAAGTTAAGTATTAAAAAACCTCGAGAGAAACCAGGTTCAGTTGGCCACGACCATTTCTCCTATGACCAGACGTCTTGTGCAGAGCTGCAGTCTAGGCGCCGAAGGCTAGAGAAAGCTGGACGTCCCTTGTGGAGTCCATCGTTGTTGTACTCTCCAATTCACTGTGCTCGAAGTTTACGACAACTTTCATTGCTGAGAAACCCCTGAAATGGGTCCATGGTGTTTATTAAAGAGCTAGAAAGCCATAAACGATTCTATTCTGTGTGAGGTTAAAATAGGTTTCAGGCAGGCAAGCAATAATCAAAATGTGCACATGATGAGTGACACACACACGCACCGACGTTGATGTAATAGAAAATACTGACATTAGTGCAAACAGCCACGAGATATTCATAATAATTATTTTCACTGCATGTTCAGTTTCGGTTACCAGTTCCTGAGCAAAAGGTCATCTTCAGGCCACAGGAGTGTGTGGTGCAGTATTCAGTTATCGATGATGTTAATGTTATGCAGAAGAAACAAGCTGTCCTAGAAATGTCCTGCTTAAAATGGATAAAGTTCTCCTTTTAACAAAAGCACTCGCGCAGTAAAATAAGCTTATACATGTAAATTAACCTCATTAATGTAGTTTTTTCTAAATGAATTATTCTCCATTCGCCACTAAATCTAAAGAGTGTTGAGTTGAAATAAGAAAGCTTGTTTTTATTTATCAGCATTCTATGTAGAGAAATTATAATTTTTAAATGATGGTTTTGATTAATGTTATTTTTACTTCCATGTTATTTCAAAGCTAAAATGGAAGAACAAATAAGTTTATTTAAAAATCTAAGAAAAATCTTAAAGCTAAAACATTTTTTATAACTATTACAAATGTAATAAAACCATTGACTGCATTTTTCTTAACATTCATTCATTCGTTTTCTTTTCGGCTCAGTCCCTTTATTAATCTGGGGTCGCCACAACGGCATGAACCCCCAACTTATCCAGCATATGTTTTACACAGCGGATGCCATTCCAGCTGCAACCCATCTCTGGGAAGCATCCATACACCATACATTCAATCAATTAGGTGGGCGGGGAAACCGCACTCCTACGTCAAGTTGCGGTCGGTCTCAAAACCGCTCCAATTGGTCTGCAATTTTTATGTTGTTAAATTGAAAAAAAGAACTGGATGTGTTATATCACCCCAATATGACAGTCTATACCAGAGGTGGGCAAACTTTTTAGACCACACGGCCACATCAGGTTTTGCAAACCAAGTGAAGGGCCACATATCAAATCCTTAAAAAAATTACTTTTATTTATAGTGGCAGTATGCATGGCCTCACTGGCTTCCGGTAAAGTTTTGTATTAATTTTAAAATACTACTTTTAACTTTCAAGGCACTTCATAATCTTGCTCCTCACTATCTCACCGAACTTCTCCATATCTATACCCCTTCTCGCACTCTTCGATCAGCCAACTCTTTCTCCCTGGTGCCACCTCGCACTCGATGAAGCACAATGGGAGACAGATCCTTTAGCTCTATGGCTCCTCGGCTGTGGAACTCTCTTCCCTTGGACTTAAGGAGCAGTGATAGTCTTCACACTTTTAAATCTCGCCTAAAGACCCGTCTTTTTAAGCAGTCTTTCTTTTAATATATGTATGTGTATGTATGCATGTACGTGTGAATGTATATATATGTATATACATGTGTATGCATATGTGTGTATATGTATGTACGTAGGTATGTATGTATATACACTTAAAATCCTTGTTCGGCAATTTTTTTATTAATTGTTTTAATTTATTTCTGTTTTGGCTGTCGATGCTTGTTGTAAGGCGACCTTTGGGTGTCTAGAAAGGCGCCAACTACAAATAAAATGAATTATTATTATTATTTATTATTAACATATAATATCTGACAGAAACATATCACATTAACACAAAACAGATTTTTTAAATTGTTATTATTGAGTCAAATTTACGAGTCAAATTAGACTCTTGAAAAGAGCACTGTTTCATAAATGTCTTTAGCTGGGGTTTTAAGTTTGTGGCAAGTTTTGTAGCCTTGTTTGCCTTTTCTGCAGGCGACTGGTTGACGGCATAATTCGAATGTTTGCTTGAGAAATGGAGACTTAGGTTGTAGTCTTTAAAAACAGCAATGCTTTCTTGGCATATTAAACACACCGCTTTCTGTCCGATATTGGTGAAGTGTTTTGTTGTCCGTTCTTTCTCAAACACACCACATTCAGAGTCAATTTTTCTTTTTTTTGCCTGACTGATTTTCAGTCATTAACAGTCGAGTGCGTTTTAATATCCGAGTAACTGTACTGCGTGCAATACTGCCATCAAATGGTTTTCCCTTGTATTGCATCATTAATTTACTAATTCTAAAAACCAAACCGTTACTCAGAAGCAGCATTTTAAAAACTCCCTCGCGGGCCATAGTTTGCCCACCTCTGGTCTATACACTATACCTACACATATGTCTGTCCAAACAGTCCAAAAAGTAGATTTTTCACCATGGGTGCCCTTTAAGCTTCTGAAATAATTATAATTTTTCTCACATATAACGACAAGCACAGAAATAAAAAGACCCTAAGACTAGGCCATCATTAAAAAAATGAATTAATTTTTGGTTTGTCGGTAACACTTTTTATTTTGATGGTCCATTTGAGTATTAGTAGACTGCCTGCTTAATATCTGTTGATACTGACATCCAACAGACATTTTACTGACTATAAGAAACTTTGCAAGTACATGTCAACTTACAGTACACTAACCCCAACCTAACAGTCTACTTTTAATCTAATGAGAATTAGTTACAGTGTAGCTTAAATTCAACAAACAGACCATCAAAATAAAGTGTCACCGGTTTGTCTCACATTTGTCATTCATAAATTCTTCTGTGATCATCCACACAAAACAAGGTTTGACATTAACAAGTTTCATTTTTGTTGTTTGTAGTAAAGAGCTTGCATCTGGAGAACAGAAGAAGAGTCATTACACTGCGGAAATCAAACGAAAAGAAGAGCAGCTGGCCAAATATGAGGAGAGACTTTTTAATGTTTGTGGAAGCCAGGATTTCCAGTCAGACTTGAGCAAACTGGAGGATGAGTTAGAAAAGTGCTCCAAACAGAGAGGTATGGAAAGCTTCTCGCAAAGCATTTCAGACCCCCACAAAATATACAGGCATATTTGCTGTGCTTATGTTTGCGAAGCATTTTTGAGAATGAATCGTTTCCAAATCATACACAGACCCTGCTTGAATGAATGATTGGGGTGGGGGAAAGTTTGATTCTTCGACGCATCGTGATGGAGAATCTGTTCAAAAATCAATTTATAGTGATGATGACAGAATGCAAAACTCTGAAGAAGAGCAGCGGCTGGACAAATGATCAGATCTGGCACCATCATCCTTAAAAGCGAATGTATGGAAGCACTTTTACTTCTGTTAAGTTTAGGGACGTAACGATTCATCGTGAGTCAGTTGAAAGTCAATTCAAGTATGTGACGATTCATTCATTTGTTTTCTTTTCGGCTTTGTCCCTTTATTAATGTGGGATCGCCACAGCGGAATGAACCGCCAACTTATCCAGCATATGTTTTACGCAGCGGATGCCCTTCCAGCCATACACATCCATACACACTCATTCACAAACATACACTATGAACAATTTAGCTTACCCAATTCACCTATACCACATGTCTTTGGACTTGTGGGGGAAACCGGAGCACCCGGAGGAAACCCACGCAATCACGGGGAGAACATGCAAACTCCACACAGAAATGCCAACTGACCCAGCCAAGGCTCGAACCAGTGACCTTCTTGCTGTGAGGCGATCGTGCTACCCACTACGCCACTGTGGCACCATTAATTATACTAGTAATATTATTATTCACCGTCATGGTTAACTCCTGTCTCTCTATTCTTCTAAATCATGAATCAGTATTTTATGCCTGTGGCCAGTCCTCTGGATCAGAGGGCCTATTGACCACCTCTGTACACACTGCTCTCTTCATACCAGCCATCTCAGGCCCCGTTTACACTAGTGCATTTTAGTTTTAAAACGGCGTTTTAGCATGAAAACGATCCGCGTCCACACTAGCGTTTCTGAACATATCTCCGTTCACACTACTCCACCAGAAACGTATATCACGTGACCATTCGCGCACTCTATAATAAACAGGTAAACAAGTATAAACAGGAAGCATGTGTCTCGCTCGGCATTCTAAATAGGGCTTACGCCGCTTGAAACGTGAGCAATTAGCGAGTGCTGGAACAATAGCTTGCCTCTTGCGAATATATGCAGCTGTTGTAGTAAAAGAAGGCGCCTAAAACGGACAATAGTGCAAACAACGCTCCCATTTCTGTGTCCATGTTGTTTACAGTGAAGGCTGGTCTGCCGTCTTCCGGTGGTGTTAAAGTCATGTGATAAGGGCTTGACAAATAAGGGAAGGATACGCAATGACCCAAGAGCCCCAATCAGGTAGCGAATCTCAGCAGCCACGCCTCCACACTGAGACGGAGCAGCAGTGTTTTAGAATGAAAACGGTTTTCGGGGCTCGAAAACTCCGGCATAGTGTTGACGGATGGCATAACGGTAGCAAAACTTATGCGTTTTAAAACGAAAACGCATTAGTGTAAACGGGGCCTCAGTCGTCAGTGAAAGATTTTTTTTTCAGCAGGGGACACTGTAAATGTGCGAAGACCTGAGCTTATGCCAGACAGCATAGATATGCTGAGATTTCTTTTTAAAAATGTAAAATCCCAGCACAGTCAGTTTTAGTTTGTTTATATTAACGAATCTTTTTAAATTTCTTTTACTAGTTTCCTTTTACTTTTATTTTTTTATTTTTTATTATTATTTATAATACATTTTTTTTGGAATTTATTTTTGTTTTAAAAATAGCAATTTAGTTATGGCATAAAATATATTAATTTGCTAAAAATGTGCAGCATTTAAGAAAAAAATGAAAGGGCTCTTCACCTTATATTTGCTTCAAATAATTATGTAAAAAAATCGTGACTAAATCATGAATCGTTAGATTAGTATCGTGAATCATGTCGAATCGTGAGTCGGTGAGTCGTTACATCCCTAGTTAGGTTGAAGTGCGGGCAAAGCGAATGACGTGATCGTGCAGAATTTGCCTCAATTACTGTACATCTACAGTACCTGCTCAACTTCAAATAATTCAACTGAGCTGAAAATTTGCCTCAATTACTGTACATCTACAGTACCTGCTCAACTTCAAATAATTCAACTGAGCTGAAAGTTTTTATTAAAAAAACCATCAAAAGAGTGGTGTTTAAACCCTCATACAAATCTGTCGACAGAATGGCAACACTGATCACAAGGTATTTGTAATGTTTAATAATTATTTGCCATGTTAACTTTATCTTTATGCTCACAATTCATAGACTGTCTATTTAGGGACCAAGCACCGGAATGGTGCGTAGGCCCTATTGGAATTTCTCTATTTCTTCTTCTTCTAGAGAATGAATCGCCTTTTTAAGGGGGTCTAAATATGCCCAAAAACTCACGAAACTTTCCACACACCCCAGAAGTGGCGAAAATTTTACGTTTGTTATATGTTTCGGAAGTGGGTGTGGTAAAATGATTCGACAACGCCACCTATGCACTTTTGACGGACTGGCCCCTGAGCAACGTTTCACGTACACATACGAAAATTGGCACACACGTCAAACAGGCCAAACCCTCCAAAAAAGTCTCTTGGAGCGAAATCTCAAACCCAACAGGAAGTCAGATATTTTTAACTGCCTCTGCTGAAAAAGTGCCGTTTTTGCCATTTGCAAGCGTTGTATTTTAACGAACTCCTCCTAGGGATTTAATTGGGTCAACACCAAAATTGGCATTTGTCATTTAAAGGCCTTGGCGATGTTAAATTGCGAAGATCTAGAGTTTTCATTGAAGGGCGTGTCCGTGGCGGCCTCGCAAACTTTGACGATTCGCCACGAAACAGGAAGTTGTTATAACTCAGGCATGCATTGTCCGATCTGCCTCAAAATCCATACGTTTGATAAAAGTCCTGACCTGAACACGTCTACATGCCAATATCCAGATACAGTTATAGCGCCTCCTGCTGGCAACAGGAAGTGACTTGTTTTACAGTGTAACAAACTCCTGCCACTGTTTTTTTTAACATCGAATTCATGTTCTTTTAGTTTAGTCCAAAAGCCTTTGTGATGCTAAATTGTGAAGATCTAGAGTTTTCACTGAAGGACGTGTCCGCGGCGGACTGACAAAGTTTAACGATTCGCCATGGAGGAGGAAGTACTTATAACTCAGCCAAACAGTGTCTGACATGCCTGAAACTTCACAGGTTCGATGAGATTCCTCTCCTGAAGGCATCTACATGCCTACATTGAGTCATAGTCATAGCCCCACCTGCTGACAGAAGGAAATTTGGCTTATAACTCAGCCACGCAATGTCTGACCTGCCTGAAAATTCATATGTTTGATAAGATTTCTCTCTTGAAGACATCTACGTGCCAATGGTTAGTCTCAGTCATAGCGCCACCTGCTGACAGGAGGAAGTTTGGCATAAATCTGTGATTTTTTTCAGGTTTTTTATATGTATCGGCTTAAATTAATATTGTTCGCTGTTCACTGTCATCCTGAGGCCACCAGGCGGCGGTGAGCTCAGGTGCGAGGTCCTTTCATAGCTGCTTGCAGCTTTAATTGTGAATTATAGTAGCTTTGTATTAATACTAGTTAGTCATTCAAAATATGCTGTCCACGAGCTTTATTTTTCTGTGAGAGCTGCTGGTAATGAATTCTCTAGGTTTGTATGAAACCTGTTTGTGATTTTGGAGCAATTTATTTATTTATTTAATACTTTTCTTTAACTAAAGAATTGCATTGTTTATTATATACACAACAGGAGGAAGTTAGTTGGAATAATACGTACAAGGCATGTTTCATTTACTGTTAGGTCTTTGTGACCTTGTTGTTAACTTGCCAGATCACTTCCATTTGCTTATTGATAAAAGATCTTGGAAGTAGAGTCATGAAATGGGTCATTACAGTTACTTTCCTTCTGTATTTAAATCTGTATTAGCACAAAAGATGCATTTTATTATTATATATTTACGTTGTCATTGAATCTCATGGAGTTGTGAGGTGCTCAGAGATTTCCAACCCTAATGACTGATGGCCTTTGAATTCTGCTGAAGTCTGTGGAGTTTTGCAGATGCAGGTTCTGCGTGGGCTTGATTTATGGTGAATCAGTGTTTCTTGGCACACAGACTGTAGATGACAAGAGGCCATAACTGCAGATATGAGATATGCATATTGAGAACTAGTGTGGTAGTTGTTGAGCGTTATCTCCACAGCTGAATTCATTTAGTTATTTATCTCTGCAAAAACCTAATTTACCACCCTTATCGCAGCGAATCTCAATGCATTTGAAAAAGATTTCAGTTTCAAATACATATTCCTGGAGGAGAGTATTTAAATTAATTAAGCAATATAATTTATTGGTATTTGCACCATTATGTCATGTCTAAAAAATACACATCTTAAATCATTTTGCTGTTGGCATCAGTGAGTATGTTTACATGGACACCAATACTCCAATTTTAATATGATTAATACTCTAATTAAGAGGCAAGGCATGTGCATGTTTATTTATATACAACATTTCATACACAGTGGCAATTCAAAGGGCTTTACTTAAAAAGGAATAAAAGAGATATTAAAACAAATAATAAAAATGATTAAAAAAACAGATAAAGAAAGATAAGAGTGAAAAAGAAAAGAAAGACACAATAGTGTGATCTGTCGGACGTAGCACAGAGCTCATTCAGTAAAGGCACAGCTAAACATATGTGTTTTCAGTCTTGATTTGAATGTGTCTTGATTTGAATGTTGGAGCACATCTGATCATTTCTGGAAGCTGATTCCAGCAGCGGGGGGCATAGTAGCTAAAAGCAGATTCACCCTGCTTTGACTGAACTTTTGGAATTTCTAGTTTATATGATCCTAAAGATCTAAGTGATCTGTTAGGTTTGTATTCAATGAGCATATCTGTAATGTATTGAGGTCCTAGGCTATTAAGGCCCCATTTACACTAGTGTGTTTTAGTTTTAAAATGGCGTTTTAGCATAAACGATCCGCGTCCACACTAGCGTTTCACCCAGTGTTTCTGAACATATCTCCGTCCACACTACGCCACCAAAAAACGTATATTACGTGACCATTCGCGCACTCTGGGCATGCACGTTCAAGTATAAACAGGAAGCATGTGTCTCGCTTGGCATTTGGTTATTGTTAGTCAACAAACGCTGGTTGAACGATAAACGCGGTGGCAAAGAAAGCAAGAGAGGTCTTTTTGAGTTGTTACTTAAAGTAACAAATGAATATAAAACGATTAGCGAGTGCTGGAACAATAGCTTGCCTCTTGCGAATATATGCAGCTGTTGTAGTAGAGTTTAACTGCACAATGGCGCCTAAAACGGACAATAGTGCAAAAACGCTCCCATTTCTGTGTTCATGTTGTTGTTTACAGTGAAGGCTGGTCTGCCGTCTTCCGGTGGCGTTATAGTCATGTCATAGGGGCTTGACGAATAAGGGAAGGATACGCAATGACCCAAAAGCCCCAATCAAGTAGCGAATCTCAGCAGCATTCGTGTAAATGGGCCTTAGTGATTTATAGACAAGTAGTAATACTTTAAAATCTATTCTAAATGTACCTGGGAGCCAGTGTAAAGACCTGAGGAAAGGTGTGATGTGCTTTGATTTCCTGGTTCTGGTCAGAATCCTGGCCGCAGCGTTCTGGATGAGCTGCAACTGTCTGACTGTCTTTTTGGGAAGGTCAGTGAGGAGTCCATTACAGTAATCCACCCTGCTGCTGATAAAAGCATGAACAAGTCTTTAAGTCTCCACTGGAAACAAAGCATCGAATTCTTGCAATGTTTTTGAGATGATGGTAAGCTGATTTACTAACTGCTTTGGCATGACTGTTGAAACTCAGATCTGACTCCAGAGTCACACCAAGATTCCTGACATTATTTTTTGTTGTTTGACCCTTAAAGCCAAGGTACACATTCATCTAAAGAACGTCATCTCTGTTCCCAAACGCAGTGACTTCAGTTTTGTCTTTGTTTAATCGTACGTTCTCACTGAAAGTCATTCATTTTCAATGGGAGCCAGTGGCGAGGAGCAGCGTGGCCCGTCTTCGCCCACACCGCCGCCGCGTAAGAACGTGTTTTTAGCTATTTTTCAGCAATCTACTGTGTTTTGGCCTCACTTGCGCGTTTGGCTTTATCTCCTTCACTTGTGATGTCAACAACTGATTTACATACTAAGAGGTGATTGGACAGGTCCTCGCACCTGCAATATGAGTGAAAGGTAAACAGAAGAACAAAAGTGGAACTTTTTTGCTTTGCTGCAGTTGTTTCTATCACCAAACCAATATTAATAATGAATATTCTGAACCACGGATCACAGGGTGCACCGAACCGTGGGAAGACAACGGGACGAATAGATTTTTTTACCAACCGTTGCATCCCTAATGGGAACCCTATATGAGTGCTGTCCATTCAAAACATTCAAATTTTCTTCTATGTGATTGTTTTGTTCCTTTTCTCTGACCTGGATCTTCTCTGTCCAGCCATGTTGGCAGGTGCCACAGCTGTGTACAGTCAGTTCATCAGTCAGCTGACGGAGGACGGCGACCCGTGCTGCCCCGTATGCCAGCGCGTGTTCCCATCAGAGGCGGAGCTCCAGGACGTCATTAATGACATGCAGTCCAAACTGCGGCTCGTCCCAGACAAGCTGAAGAATACGGAGCATGACTTGAAGAGGAAGGAGCGCAGACGTGATGAAATGATGACACTGAAGCCCATCAGGCAATGATCTGTTTATTATTCTTTCATTGTTTAATGTATTGTCAACTGTTTACTCCTTTAAACATGACATCGGATGCCCATTTTACACAGGTTTATTTGATTGTTTAGCGTCTTAAAAGTTTGATTGGATTTATCAATGGTAGTGGAAATCACCCCTGTTTTTACCCTATCAAAACACCTCAGTTCACATTGAGCCATTCTGAGCCATATCTCTTGAACCCTTGTGTGCTGTTGGGAATGTTTTGATCCATTCTTTCATCATATTAAGAAAGCGTTTAAATACCAATGAATCATTTGCCAGGATGTCTCTTGTAATGACAGGCAGTCCATAGTGGAGCTCCAAGAGAAAGAGCTACCAGAGTTTAGAAATCAACTCCAGCGTGTGAACCGGGACATCGAGAAACTGAAAGGAGACATCGAGGAACAGGAGACATTGCTGTGCACGCTGGTGTCTGAGGAAGAGACAGCCAAAGCCTGTCTGCAGGACATCTCTCTTATGGATCGCTTTCAGGTCTAAGCTCATGTCCAGTCCGTCCAAACACAGACTCTAGAATTCAGTGAAATGTAACATGGCAGTACAACACAGCATATATTTTTACGTATCGTTTATTAACTAGAAGAGTCTTGTTGAAAGTGATTGTTAATGCAGGATTATTATGTATTGTATCTAATTTCCAAATCCTATAAAGACATACAATAACTTAACATAGACCATCGCAAACAATAGGGGCTCTATTCTAACGATCTAGGCACAAAGTCTAAGGGCCCGATCATACACCCGGCGCAATGCAGCGCAAGGCTTGACGCAAATGTTATTTGGTAGTTTCAGCTCAACGCAAGTGTCATTTTGATGTTTTGCGCCACGCTGTTTAAATAGCAAAAGCAATTTAAATAGGCGTTCTGGTCTAAAAAGGATGTGTGATAAGACGCATTGCTGGAGCGTTGCTATTTTTGTTGTGCGCCTTGTTTATACATTGCTTAAAACATGCAGGATGTACAGCAATATGCAAATATCTTTACAATTGAAAAAGAATTAAAGAATTAAAATATTACAAAAATTATTATATTCTACATAAATATAAAAACCACTTCCTCCATGCCTTGATCTCAGGGGGCTTTTTTCAGTTTATTCACGACATTTTGCTTTTATGTAATGTTATTATTATCAGTAGTATTATTTATTATATGCATATTTATATTTGTTTTATTAAAAACAAGCTTAGATTTGTCCACCTGTCAGGTTTTGGACCATATAGGGCATAGCATGCGTGTTTGGATTCAACTCAGTTTTTGACCACACTTCGTTTATTCATTTGCTGCAAATTAAAACTGAGTTTAGGCATAGTTTTAAAACAAATCTTTGTGCTTAACAAACAAAATTAATTGTGTATTCTAGCAGATGTCTGTGCATACAACACTGTTTCCTTATCCACAAAAGAGAACAAAAAGAAAGTGAATGGCCGATTGGAGGAGGCTCATTCTTTATCCTTGCTGCAGATTATCTGTTCAACTTTTTTTTTCCACTAGTGAAGCATACAGTTTTTCCACTTACAAAGTCTGGATGTAAATAGCAAATGCGCCATGGCATGACTCAACTGACTCTTAAAGGGAATGGGAGATGAGACTCTGATTGGTTTATTCTCAAAACACACCCATAACTCATTAAGAGAATAAGCTCAATCGTGTTAGACCATGCGCTGCGGCAAGGTCTAGATCGTTAAAATAGATTCTTGAAGCGCAGCGTGCAAAAGCATTAAGGGCGTGTCCGCTTTTGCTATTTTAAGGACGGAAAAATACACTCTGAACACATCCATTAGCCTACATATTTAATTTTGTTTGTTAAGCGCAAAGATTAGTTTCAAAACTATTTCTAAATTTAGTTCCAATTAATGAACAAGAATAACGAAGTTTGGTCAAAAAACGTTATATCCAAACACACATGCGATGCCCCACATGGTCTAAAACCTGACAGGTGGACAAATCTAAGCTTGGTTTCAATAACACAAATATAAATATGCATATAATAAATAATACTAATAAAAATAATGATAAGATTATACAAAAGCAAGTTGTCGTGAATAAACTGAAAAAAGCCCCCCAAGATGATGAAGACATGGAGGAAGAGGTTTTTATATTTATGTCAAATATAATAATTTTTGTAATATTTTAATCCTTTAATTCTTTTTTATTTGTACCTCTTTTCTAGACCGGAACACCCATGAGTTCACAACAAGAAGGCACAAATGGATTTGCTATTTAAACAACTGGAAATTTATTAAAACTGGAAAATTAGGGTTGTGCTGGTCTGGAAATAGCAACATGTGTCTTGCGCCTCATTGCGCTGGGTGTATGATAGGGCTCTAAGTCAGTGTTGCTAAAATATTGTGAAATTCTTTTGTCCAGACAGTGGATAATTTTGTATGGCTCTTTAAAATAATTATATTTGGCATGCTGTGGACTCTCAGCAGTGTGTAAACAAAGTGTTTGTTTTTTTTAAGTTTATTTGATATTGTCACTTGAAACAGATTTGGTTTCCTTAAACGTGTAAATTAAAATAATACACAATTTTAAAGATTCCGATTCCCAAAAATATTCTCAAACTTGCATACTACACACACACAAAGTAATCTAATTGTGCATAATCAGAATGCTTTCTGTCATGTGTAGCTTGATCTAAAGGATGTAGAGAGGAAGATCGCTCAACATGCAGCCAAGTTGCAGGGAGTTGACCTCAGCCGCACCATGCAGCAGGTCAGCCAGGAGAAACAAGAGACTCAACACCGCCTGGACACTAGTACGTTCGGCTGACTTTGTAGAATTGAAACTGCTTTTTGTGAATCATGTGAATGGGAACTACCATTAGAGGTTTGAAGTCTGTAACATTTTCTGATATTTTAAAAAAGTATCTCATCAAGTTTACATTAAGGCCCAATCCCAATTTTACCCCTTAGATTAGATTAGATTAGATTAGATTAGATTCAACTTTATTGTCATTACACATGTACAAGTACAAAGCAACGAAATGCAGTTTAGGTCTAACCAGAAGTGCAATAGCAGCAAGTGCAGAATACAGGTATAAATTATAAGGTGCAGTTATAGAAAAACTATGGTGATATTTACAGATGGATGTACTATGAACATTATATACAGGTTGACTTAGTTATGAGCCCAGATTTACAATAAATGATTGTATGTACAGGTTGATGTTAATAATAAGAGTGCAGGTAGATAAACAATTACAAATGTACATGTACAGTGGGTGTGTACAGTTCAAATAAAAGAATCAGTGCAATGTAGATTGCTTATTGATAATCAAAAGTGTGCAGATAGATAAACAGTTACAAATGTATATGTACAGTGGGTGTGTACAGTTCAAATAAATGAATCAGTGCAATGCAGGTTGCTTATTAAAAATCAAAATTGCAGATAAACATAATTACAAATGTATATGTACAAGTGGTTATGTACATAATTACAAATGTACATGTACAGTGAGTATGTACAGTTCACATAAATGAATCAGTGCAATACTGTAGCCCTTAGCCCTTCCCCTTAGTGTTCCCTTAAAGGGGTAGGGGTGTCCCAATTCACTTTAGCTTGAAGGTGTAGGACTAAGGGGAAGGAGTAGATACTTCAAACGAAGATTTCTTCAGGACCACACTCGAAACCAAGGGGTAAGAAAATTTCCCAGAATACACCAGCCACAAGGACAGGATAGTTGCACCCGGAAGTAAGGAGATCCACAAATTAGTATTTTTGTCATTATTATGAATTTTTACAACAAACACGCATGTCATAAAAAATTCATAACCGTGTTCATGTTTTACCGTCATGCTTAAAAAAAAAAAGCTAAAATAAAAGTCGCTAAATTTTGCTATCTGTAATCTCAAATAATAACTCCTGTAGAGCAGTCCCGCAAAATTCTGTCACTCGATGACACTCGAATACCCTGTCAGAACAGTCTAGTGGCTGGGAATGAGCTTTATATCTTTTGTAATGTCAATGTTGTTTTTGGTGTGTTAAATCAGCCCAAACTTTTTCTTACAAAGGGCCAAAAACCAAACTTGATTGAGAGTTGCGTGCCGAATGTGACTATAGTAGCCATGGTTAATTTTCTAATTTATTTAATAATGTTTAAAAATGAGTAGAAAACATAGCTTTATATTAACTAATACAGCATAATTCTTTTAACATTTCTATAATAAACTTATTACAGTAAAAACAAAAACAATCTAATTTATGACAGAATGGATTTACACCCTTTTGCGTTAATTTGCTCGCTGATGTCTTCTGCATAGTCTATCTGTTGAGTGACATTATTTACCTTTTTATAAATCTGTTTTATTTACAACATATAATTAAGCATTTAATTTTGGTTGGCTTTATTGTAATTCAGCAATAAAACCAAACAAAGAAAGGTTACGTCAAATTAGAAATGATGATCTCTTTAAAAGGCATTCGCCCCAGCCCTCTCCATCATTCTCACTCTCTTCTCAGATGGGATGGTGGGCCAAATCAAAGGTTGCAATGGGCCAACTTTGGCCCACCGACACTAGTTTGGACATCTCTGGTTTACATTGATGAATAAGGCCATTGCGTAAATGCGCAGTATAGTTACGATCTTATTGGCACATTATATCGTTATGATAACATAATATACGCCTTCAGTGATTTCCTGAAGATAAATACCAAAAAATAACACAACTGGACTAACTCCAGCAGTCGTGATCGTCTGATCCCATATGAAGTACAAGCTCGCGATGACGTATGATGACGTGTGCAGGTGCTGTAGTGGTGTCCCATTTCTTAGGTGTACATTTTGAAGCCCTTCCCATTCACACTCGGTTTTAAGGGCCAAGGGGGAAGGGTGAAGGGGTACAAAAATAGAATTGGGATTGGGCCTTAAAAATGTGAAAGAGGTGTAATATGTATTCATTAGTTAAACCTTACCATTTTGTTGGAGTGCAGTGAGTGCACTATTCTGTGCTTCTGAATGGCTTTATTTAAAGTTCTGCCATGTTTCGTGTGGTGCAAACAGACAAATTGCTGCATATCTAGTCATGCAGCGTGTTGTTACTACGTGGACTTAAAATGTAACCTACTCGCCTAATGTTTATGTTCGTAATATTCATATTGTTTGGTAATTAATGACCCCCTTATGTAGAGCTCTGAATCTGCATCTAATTTCAGAGGCTGTTACTGTCCACCTGTGGTCGCATTTCGGTAGCAGATGCATACTTTGAGAGTCCACAAAGCAGAATATCTAACTTCAGCATTGTTTTTCAGATAAACAAGAATGTTTATTTAGCATGTTTTTTAAATATGTGCAAACATATTATGGTATTTTTATGCTTTAGAAGAGTCAAAAGCATACATACAGCACCTTGAAACACAATGATAATTGAAATTAAAAATAAAAGTTTATTCAATATATTAAACCAATCCAATATATAACAATTGTTATGAAAATGTTGTGCACATATGACCTTGTTTATAGTTTTGTGCCTTTTTGATGCTCAACATATGTAGCCTGCAGTAAGATCGAGCTAAAGAGGAAACTGATCCAGGACCAGCAGGAGCAGATCCAGGCCTTGAGGAGCAGTGTGAACGAGATCCGTGGAGAAAAGCTGCAGATCTCCAGCAACATGCAGAAACGGCAGCAGTTGGAGGAGCAGTGTGTGGAGTTCTCCACCGAGATCCAGACACTCCACCGAGACATTCGAGTAAGAATCGCCAACTTCACATTAACGTGTCATATTGCAAATGTGTCCCTTTGACATTTAACTGGTAGTGGTTTGGAAAGATACGATACGATTGTTAGGGCTATGGGTGTATGGCAATACAAACTAAATGTGCTATAATAATAATGTACATTAAATTACATTAATTCAATGCTTAATCTGTAACCAAGCGGCAACCTCCCGCTCTCCCTCGGGAAGCTAATACGGAAACAACTGAAACTGCAATTCATCAAAATCCTGCTAGTCCTGGCTACATAATAGAGCACATTTCTAATGAGCCCATCAGCTGATATTACCCTTCATGACAACTGTGAGGGGGTGAATTTTTTTATAACTCATCCG
The DNA here is from genome assembly GCA_903798035.1 of Danio albolineatus. NCBI lineage: Eukaryota > Metazoa > Chordata > Actinopteri > Cypriniformes > Danionidae > Danio > Danio albolineatus. The sequence continues at coordinate 322,489 of CAIGQQ010029210.1, forward strand.
TTTCGTTTATATTAAGTCTGCATAATTAAGGGCGTGGCCACATGAGTGACAGCTAGGTCTCACTGGTTGCCGTCACATCACCTCAGCTGATTCTGGCTGATGATAGCCTAGCTGCTGATCTCAGCATATTCATCATATTTTTGTTTTGTTAGTCAAAAATTTGTTGTTCAATTTTATTTTATTTATTTATTTATTTATTTTAAAGAAAATTGATTTGTTTATCAAGGCTGCATTTAATAAATGTAAAAAAAAATGGTAAGTTGATAAATATTTATTAAAATTTTAAATAACTGCTTTTTATTGTTCATTCATTCATTCATTTTCTTTTCGGCTTAGTCCCTTTATTAATCCGGGGTCGCCACAGCGGAATGAACCGCCAACTTATCCAGCATTTGTTTTACGCAGCGGATGCCCTTCCAGCCACAACCCATCTCTGGGAAAGCTTTTTATTGTATGTCGTTTCAAATGAAATTATTACTCCAGTCATGATTGCTTTTATTTTTATTACCATTAATAGTAATAATATTAATTATAATAATAATAATAATAATTTAAACTAAAGTGATATCTGAAGGATTGTGTGACAGAAGACTAGAGTAATGAAGCTGAAAATTCATTTTCAGATTCACTGGAATAAATTATTAAATTAAATTAAATTATAAAACACAAAGGTTGCTGGTTCGAGCCTAGGCTGGGTCAGTTGGCATTTCTGTGTGGAGTTCTGTGTGGAGTTTGCATGTTCTCCCCGAAAATGAATGAATGAAAACTACTTTTGAACAGTTATTTTATAGTGCAATAGCATTTCACAATTTTACAATTTGAACTGTATTTTTTATTTTTTTTATTTATTTTTTATAATAATTTTTTAGGGGTTTTCACCTTTATTCTTAGGACAGTGGAGATTGACAGACAGGAAAGTGTGGGGAGCAGAGATTAGCAGGATTGGCAAAGGACCTCGAGCCGGGAATCGAACTCAGGTCGCCGCCAGCACCTTGGTGCTATGCTACTAACCACTAGGCTGTTGGCGCCGACCTGTATTTTTAATTAAATAAATGCAGCCTTGATAAGCAGGATAAGCTACTTTTAAAACATTAAAAACCTTATTGGCCCCTAACTTTTGGCCGGTTGTGTGTGCGTGCGCGCGTGTGTATGTACTGTATGTATATATATATATATATATATATATATATGTGTGTGTGTGTGTGTGTGTGTGTGTGTGTGTGTTTGTGTGTGTGTACTGAGTTATATGTTCTAAACACCAATTGAATAACTCGGCCCCTCTGTAAACGGTGGCCCCACCTTGGCCCCTGCCTTTAAAAATCCCTAGATCTGCCACTGGCTGGTCTGCTGAGCACAAATCTGTAGTCATGGCTTTGATTCAGACATCGATAAGAACATGCTTGTATTTGACTGCTGAACAAGTCAGGGATTTTCGTTGAGCAGTTGAATACCACTAAGGGCTTCACAGTGTCATGGTTGCACTGGCATCTTTGGCTAATGGATGCTTTGGTCTCTTACAACAGACATTTTATCAACAAATGCGGTTATGGATGAGTTATGTGATGTTGAGTAATAGTCAGCTGCTTTTTGTTATCTGATTCCGTGCCAGTCTCTGGAGGCTGTTGTTGGTCATTTCCATTCTAGCTCTCTGCAGCAGCATCTAGAAGATTGATGTAACTGTTTGGGTGTCCTCTCAAAAGGATTAGCCATCCATTCACACTCATTCACTACGGACAATTTAGCCTACCCAATTCACCTATACCACATGTCTTTGGACTGTGGGGGAAACCGGAGCACCCGGAGGAAACCCACGCAACCACGGGGAGAACATGCAAACTCCACACAGAAATGCCAACTGACCCAGCCGGGGATCGAACCAGCGACCTTCTTGCTGTGAGGCGAACGTGCTAATTACAACGCCACCATGGCGCCCCCCCCACCGTAGTATGTGTGCTTTAAAACAGGGATTCTCAACCGGTGGGCCTCAGCGATCCTTCCGCGAGATAGCTTAAAGTTCACTCTCAATATTATACTATAATTTTTGGATTTCATTGTTAATATGCTATAATCATAATGGCACAAAAGCAGCCTCATGATCGCGTCTGCAACTAGTACACGTAAGTCTGTTCATTCATAAACTATACGTGAAGTGAAAATGAAAGTCTCTCTTTGTGAATTTTGTGTAAACTATTGTTGTCCAAATGAATGTCCTGTGAGTGGATGCGCGCCCATACAGGAGGATCTAGCGAGGCTCAATGCTGTTTCTGCCATACAAGTAAGGGATAATCAATGGCTTGCTGTGTGTTAAAGGATTTTAATGCACGGCGTGGAGGCAAAGGACCACACGACGCGCAGCATTAAAATCCTTTAACGCACAGCAAGCCGTTGATTATCCTGCTTATTCCATGGTTATTTGCCAAGGTAGGCCTAAGTTTAAAATAGTTTTTCTCTTTGCAGCGCAATATTTGTCCGAATTTTTGTCCGTTTCTACATGTTAGATTTTCTAGTCCCTCCACTGAATCAGCTGTGACAGACTGACAGAGAGATAGGGAGAGCATGTGCGTGCTGTTTATACCTGCTAATATTATTAAGATGTGATTTCATTAGTTCGATCACAGGCGGACAAATAAGACATTCACACCTGGAGTGTGTTTCCAGTCACACGTTTGTTTTGTCTACTTTCTGCTACTTCTCTGATGAGGGAGGATCTGTATAATAGCTTTTTTTTCCCTTAACATTACCTTTACTACTGCAAAAGCTGGCCTACCTACACAAATAATGACTAAAAGTAAGTCTTAAAGAACGGGTTTCTCAAGCCAGGTGGCGTATTAGGCCAGGGGCTCATCTCCTGTTTCCAAAATGCATCACAAACTGCTTGAGAAAGATGAGAATGGTGTTCAATGATAATTGGTAATGAAAATAAATGATGATCTATAAAATGTACTTATGTTTACTAACTGTTTATTCAGATCAACATGAATTTTGCTCTGTAGCCTACATAAGCTCGAAAACAGCGATTTTTGACGACCTTAATCCGACTGAAGTCAGAACTGAACTAAACAGAAATGGATTTAAGACGTAGAGTATGCATATATTAGTGGTGTTATTGAAGTTAACACCGCGATCAAACTATTACCGTCATGTAGGACTTTTCCCCCATATTTCCAGACAAGCTCCACACACGCGGCTGTCAGGGATACACACACACACACACACACACACACACTGCAAAATGCAGAATTTTTCTTTCCATTCGGCATGTGTTATTAAATTCCACAACACCCTCACTAGACCTCACTCGCTATTTGCGTCTAAACTATGTTAGCACGTCACGGTTGAAGTGGTAATTTCACAGAAGGAATACACACAGGTTGGAAGACTCGTTCTTGCCACCTACAGTGCAAAGTCTTACAGTGTTTACTTGCAAGCTTAAAACATCACACCTGACCATGCGCCATGTCTGTATCTCCACAACCCACAAAGTATGCATAAACGAGACCTTTTCATCTCTGTTTACTGTTTGAACACTGCACAATAGTTTCTTAAAAGGGACATGCTTTAAATACACCGCAAAAAAAACATATATGAAAAGAAACTAATGTTATTCAGCATGAATGCATTAAACTGACCAGACATGACAGGAAACTGGTGAACAACCTTCTGTTCATGAATCTCTAACAATCAATTCTGTGGAAATATTAAGCGTCGCAATAGTCGTCAACACCAAATCAGTATAATCAGATGATTCTACAAATTAGATACATTTTTCGATAATTAGTCTAAGATAAAGATTCGTCCTTATAGGAAATATGTATGTTAAATTATTCATTATAATTGAATGCCGTTAATATTTCACCAGTTTTACTGTATTTGTATTTTAAACACCTACAGCTTTGGTGAACTTAAAAAAATGCTTTAAAAAAAAAACTTAAAACCTGCTGCCATCAATTTGTTTTACTTTGTTGTTGTTTTTTTACTTGTGTTTGTGTGTGTGCGTATACTGTATATATGATAGTGTATGATAGTGTGATAGTTATTATGCTTTGTTTCTATTTTTAGGTGTGACTTTTTTAACATTCTTGCCTAATCTTGGCATATTTTACTGTAAGGTTTGTGAGATTAGTGTGTAAAAAAAAAACAGTTTTGCAGACCTCAGACTTTTAAAAGGTAGTGTGATCATGTTCTTATTGTTATCTTGAATTGTGTTTATTAGGATGCAAAGGAGCAGGTCTCTCCTCTAGCTGCCACTTTGGAGAAGCTCCAGCAGGAGAAACAGGAGCTCATTGAGCGCAGGAGGAAAAAACAGGAGGAAGGACAGGAAAAGGTATTTGTTTCTGCATTCCTGTTTGAAGTTTTCTGATATTTTCTATGTACTGTGAAATGATTCAACACAATGAACTACATTAAAGGTCTGGGGGGTTCACTTAAATTCAATTTGAGTATCAGTAGACTGTCTGCTTAATATCTGTTGATACTGTCATTCAGCAGACATTTAACTGAATATAAGAAACTTTGCAAGTACATGTCAACTTACATTAACCCTACCATAACCCCAACCTAACAGTCTACTTATAATCTAATGAGAATTAGTTGCAATGTAACTTAAATTCAACAAACGGACCATCGAAATAAAATGTGACCCTTTATTCTTTCTTTTAGATAAATGCGATTAAGGAGAAAATGAAAAACATCACCATCTTTGAAAGAGAGATCACCAAATACATTGAAGAGGGCAAAGACAGCTACAAAGAGGTAATTGTGTGCGTTCTGTTCAATTCAATGTCCAATATTCACATTTGTTTTCTGTTTTTCTATTTAATTTTGCTTTTTCTTATTTAGCAAAAAGAAACTGAGCTACAGGAGCTGGACAAACAACTACAGGAGGCCGAAAAACAGCGGGAGAAAACCAATAAAGACATGGGCAACATCCGACAAGACATTGACACTCAGAAGGTGCAGGGCAAACCTTACTGTGTTTTTATTATCCTTGAGTTTTTACATGCGATATTAAAAGACTCGTTCTAAAATTAATAGTTAAGTCAAAAGGATGGTAACACTTAATTTTGATGGTCCATTTGAGTATTAGTAGACTGTCTCCTTAATTTCTGTTGATAGACATTCAACAGACATTTAACTGACTATAAGAAACTTTGCAAGTACATGTCAACTTACACTAACCCTACCCCTAACCCCAACCTAACAGTCTACTTATAATCTAATAAGAATTAGTTGCAATGTAACCTAAATTCAACAAACCGACCATCAAAATAAAGGATTAGCCCTCTTGTAAAAAGTTTTATGTTTCAAATGTTTCAAAATGTTTCTCCTGTAAGAATTCATTTTATAATATTCCTTAACAAAAAGGGTTGTTTAAAGGTGCAGTGGATGATCTGGCACAATGCTAACCTGTTAGCATAAATCTCTGAAATGCGAGGTGCGTCCCAAATTGCATACTTGTGCACTATTCTACGCCATTATCTGCCACAATGCTAACCTGTTAGCATAAATCTCTAAACGCAAGGTGCGTCCCAAATCGCATACTTGTGCACTATTCTATGCCATTTTTTTGTATAAATAGCGTCTGTAGTGCTTTCACACTGAAAACTCTAACAATAATAAGTGCACTTTAATTACCCAGATGATGCACTCATTCCACCGGTAATATGAAGTGTGGAATGATGCACACTTCATGCACTTTATTTATTTTGGATTGTGAAAGCAAAATTCTCCTATGAGAGAGATTATAGCACCTCCCGGTGAATGCGGTTATACTCATGGCAGGTATTATTTGGTACTTTGGTCATTTATGTCACTAATTTGGCAAACGTCATCAGGGAAACGGTTTGAACTTCCACTTAGTATAAAAACCATTAGTGCTCTATTTGGGACAACACTACATACATATACTATGCTGTGTGTAAGTGCATAAGTGTATAGTGTGCCATTTGGGATGCAGCTACAGTCCCTTCCCTGCTGTCCAAAACCACACCTCCTGAAAACACGAGTGCGCACACCTTAAAGATGACAGCAGAACCTTCTATCATGTGTTAAGCTAAAGCTGAAGCTTGGCCGGCGGCGTGCTGGAATTACACTCATTACAAAGCCATACTTGCATGCTATTTCTGACTGAATATATACAGAGTAGCATGGTAGACAATATAGGGAGCGCTTCACACCTTCACATTGTTCAAAAATGAAGCAATGTGAACATAAAACCAACTTCACCTCAGTAAAGCAGGCTAGGCGGAATAGCGCTATTTACTGATGTTTTGTTGTTACACTAAATAAAATCGACATTATTGATGTTGTACAAGGACCTTATGAAAACGAAAAAAGTCATATCAATCTATAGCCGGAAGATTTCGGCGGCTAAACAACACTTATAACCCATATATATAACCCATTTGTAACAACAACATCTACATCAGCTTTGCGTGACTAAAATAGTTTCACAACATCACCTGTCTGAAAGAAATCCTTCGGCCATGGTGTCGTTCTTCCTCCAGCGAGCAAAAGTAACTCCAATATTGATTCGGGATTTTAAAAAGTTTTGATTCAGCATGTCTTTACCTCTCTCTCTCTCATGAACGCACAGCACGTGTATGCACAAAAGGCGGATCTGCATGAAAACAGGTGCGCACTAGCTCAAATCTGCATTTGCTGACAGACAGCTTGAGCTACTTATCATAATTATGGGAGATGTCGGCCCGACACTATTTTAATTGGATGAAAATTTTTTACTTCATTCATTCATTCATTTTCTTTTCGGCTTAGTCCCTTTATTAATCCGGGGTCGCCACAGCGGATTGAACCGCCAACTTATCCAGCATTTGTTTTACGCAGCGGATGCCCTTCCAGCCGCAACCCATCTCTGGGAAACACATTCATACATTCTCATTCACACACATACACTATGGACAATTTAGCCTACCCAATTCACCTGTACCACATGTCTTTGGACTGTGGGGGAAACCGGAGCACCCGGAGGAAACCCACGCAACCACGGGGAGAACATGCAAACTCCACACAGAAATGCCAACTGGCCTAGCCGGGGATCGAACCAGCGACCTTCTTGCTGTGAGGCGAACGTGCTACTCACTACGCCACCGTGGCGCCCTAAATTTTTACTTTACTTCTTAAAAAAATTACTTTAGTTCTTACCCACTGCGCCACCCTGCTGCCCCAATTTAAAGCCTTAACTAGGTTAATTAATAATTAAGCAACGTTCTTTGTATGGAAGGAGAAGGGTTTATCTTCCATAAAGGACCTCTATGTTGAAGAGAGATTTGCATCATTCAGTCAGCTGAGAGAAAAGTTTAGTCATTTTTTTCGTTACTTGCAATTTAGGCATTGTGTGAAATCTAAAATTAGTCATTTTGAATGGATCCCTGATAACCGTATGTTTTTTGATGCCTTCTTTAACCCTCCGCAGTCCGCTCATCTTATTTCAAATTTCGTTGGGTTGTTTGAAACCTTTTAATGAAAAATTTAAGCTGGCTTGAGAGGATAAACTTGAAACTGAGATATCAGAGGAACTCTTGGATAAGTACCTGACTACAATACAGTCCTGGGGTGAGTTTCCGAAAACCATTGTTAGCCAACTTAGATCGCAAGTTCTGTCGTTACAAACATAGTTTGTTGATTTAGTGTTCCATCACAAATCCATCATTCCAACGAACATCTGCAAACTGCGTTGCAAATTTGTAAACTTGCTACTACACCTGTAGAGCTGTAGTTAGAAGCATAGTTCCTGGCTGTGTTCTTTTCCCCATTATCCCCCCAATGCCCTATTCATTCAGAACATTCTAACCTCTAAACTTGGGATGAAACTTTAAAGTCATCTCTCTTGCATTTAATTTGCTTTCCAAGTATTTTTACAGTTCAGTTTTAACGATCTTCATTTTGACAATTGCGTTCCCTTCATAGTGAACTTTGAAATAGTTCATGCCATTTTGAACACAGCCGTGGCTCATGACAAAAGCTATAGGTGACTATTATTTAAAAGCAGATTTTTTATCTTGTCTCCAAAGCTTGTGATTAGGCATGGCCCGTATAAGATTCTGACGGTAGTATAACCTTGGACAAAAATAATATGGTTTCACGGTATGACGGTATTGTGTTTACTGCCCTAAAATATATTCTTTTTAAATGTCTGGCTTAAAAACAAAAACTCTTTCACTTTTGAACACAATATATTTTATTTTGAACATTTTATGTTATTTTTAAACATGTTATGTTTATTTTTTTAAAAAGTATTTTGGGACAGTAAACATGTCAGGCTAAATAATTCCAATGAACCAGTGACTTCTGCTGTTATCATTAGTTTCAAGAACACAGATTTCTTTACAATTTAAAACAGCATCTTTGGAAATATTTTCTGCTGGAGATACTGTTGTCCTAAAAATAAACAAACAAACAAACAAAAACAAATAAAAAATTTTTTTACACATACCTTAGGAACAGTATAGCAGAAAATTTTGGAGGTTTTAAAACCTTGACTTTTCCTGACCGTGGTATACCTTGAAAATGGTTATCGTCCCATGTCTACTTGTGATAACAAAATATATAGCATACAGTAGGGTAATGCTTTAATTTATAGTAGGTTATTTAATAAGAAATGACGTGGGCCTGTTGGTTAGAACATTTCTGCAGCGGTTAGAATGTGTCAAATTGTAAACATTGAAAAAAATAAATAAACAATATATTACTTAATAATAATAATAATAATAGTAATTTGGCAAGCCAGTGGACAACAATTTCTAAAGATGTTCGGTGACTAAAATGTTATTTTAACAAATATATCTGTTTATTAAATCTGACCTCAAACACACCAAAATATATTACCTGAGAAATGGATAACAATATTCATTTTCAAACTGGGGTGTACTCATTTTTGTTGAGTACTGTATGGTAACAAAGAATAAAAATAACACTGTAGAGTTAATAATTTTGCCTTCAACTATGTAATGTCTAATTTCAGGTTCAAGAGCGCTGGCTGCAGGACAACTTGACTTTACGAAAGCGCGTGGAGGAGCTGAAAGAGGTGTCCAGAAAACGAGAGGCCTTAATTAAGGAAATGGGCAACATGCAAGTCCTGCAACTGCGCAAGTAAGAAATCATCTGAAGAGTTCAGATGCAAAAGCCGCTAAACGCCACTTCCGCCAAAAATGAGCTAATGACATTGAGCGACTGCTTTAGGCACGTACTACATGTTCAGCAAATATTTTTGCTTCAAATCATCTAAATCGCAGCATCAGCGCATTCAGAAATAACAGTTTGTTAGCAAAAGCCGCTAAACGCCACTTGCCTTTGGCAGCAAAAGCCGCTATCTCCCGAGAACCAATCAGAAGGCTCGAATGGAATCATATGAGTTCAATGTAGCAGCACTGATGAGCCGGCTTTATGAGGAGACTGTGGCGATTTAGATTTTAAAAGACGGGAGTTTGATGAACTGCATGAGTCTGTCCGACTGTCAGTGAATGGCAAATGAAAACGTCCCGTACTTCAAAACTATTATGAGGAAAAGAAAACACACTGTACAGTCGGAAGTGTAGCATGCGTTCATAACGTGCTTTTGCGCAGTGACGCTACTTTAAATGAGTCTGATTTACTATATATTAAACAGCAACTCTGTTTCACGAAAGACAAAGTTAAGATGCCGTTCTTTTATCCACATGGATGCTATGAGGATAAACAAGAGACGAAAAAGAGATCCAGACCTTGAGTATAGTGAGGATGAATGAAGGACAGCTTTTAAAAGTGTCTGGGACATCCCCTTTATGCCCAGTAGGCCTACTGTACCTTGTGTTTTCTTTACTAATGTAAGCTATTTTTAAAAAGATAAATATAATGTATAAAACTATATATCATTTATATTACTTCAATAAATTACTGTTATATTAATGGACAATGCACAGATATTGATGTTTCACAATGTTTTTACTTTATTTTAATCAAGCTTAGTTTACTATGTTTACACTGCTCTACTTACATTAAATCTAAATCCCAAATATCAGAAATGACAACAGATTGTTAAGATTTAATCAATGTCCATTTTAATGTTATTGATTAATGCACTTGACAGATTTTGTTCATTCATTTTCCTTCTGCTGTGTCACTGGTTTATCAGGGATCACCACAGTGGAATGAACCACCACTCAACATATTTATGTATTTTTAATTTTAGGTGGTCAGACCTAAAATAATTTCTAATTGCATCTTTAGTGATTTTTCAACTAATAATACCATCTTGTCTCAATGGTGGATTTAGAGTTTTTTGCAAAAAAAGCACAAGTGGATTTAGCTAGTTTTGGTGCAAAAGAAAATCGTCCTTGTTAAAAACCAAAGAATTCTCTAAAGTGACATTTTTTTAAATATGAAGAGTTTGGTTGCAAAACGCGATAAACGCCATTTTTTGACATTTGAATCATATGATTGGAAATCACTGTTCAGATGTTCCGTCAATCTAAGATTCTATCTAAGATGTCAATTTAAGATTGAACATTTTAGGCCTACTACAAAATGTATTTTTTTCACAAAACGCGATATCCGCCAGACCAGTTTCTTTACAAAGTGCGATAAAACAGTTATAAAACTGTTATTTATTCCATGGTCTGTTGAAATTCTTGATTCTGATTGGCTGGTGGGTGTGGTATATTTCGTTGAAACGCACAGGTAGTTCCAGTCAGTTTTGTTCACAGTTTGAAATAAATGCGCTTCTCCCAAACGTTTACAGTTACTATAGCAACTCGCTTGTGCTGCGCTTGAAATTAATCAGGGCTTTTAATGGAGGACATGAAATTCTCAAAATTAGGAAAATACTCATAAACTATCCTACAAAATCAAGTTTTAAGAGTTTTTCAAGCGAGAATATAGTTATTTTAAAGTCAAATCGGCAGTTTGTGTGCATGGATAGCGCGTCTTTAAAAATTTGGAAGCTCCAAGCGGTCAGCGGCAGCTCCGCGAACGGCTCCCCCTGAGGGAAGCTTCACGTCGGTCAGACCATCTGAAGACCCGCGGCTGGATCTAATCTCTTGCATCTCTGTTGTTAAATCGAGATATATAATTAATATTTTGGTGTATCTAACAGTCAGTCTCTGGACATTTTAACCTATATTATTTGTTCTCAGGTATTTTTGACCGATCACAAGTAAGTTTCATAATTTATGACCGTAAATATCGCACTGATCCTGCGTGTTTGGCTGATTGCTTTTGTTTTAAAGAAGATAAATAAAGCAGAATGTTCTCCTACCTGTCCTGATATGTTCTTTCATTGTGCAAACTTTACCTATATTTAACAGCAGAGATTTTGACTGCTTCAAAGACTCTAGAATACACTTTCTTGTCAAGACAAAGCCAATATACAGATCCTCAGAGCAAAATACAGAGCAGTAGAAAGTTGACAAAAGAAACGTGTGACTGAGAATGTGTTATTTATCCACCTGTGATCGGACTAATCTTATATTAGCAGATATAAAGAGCACGTGCGCTCTCTCTCCCTCTCTCTGTCTGCCTGCCTGCCTGTCAGCCTGTCACAGCTGATTCAGTGGAGGGACTAGAAAATCGATCATGTGAAAACGGACAAAAATTCGGACAAATATTGCGCTGCAAACAGCAAAACTATTTTAAACTTATGCCTACCTTGGCAAATGACCATGGAATAAGCGGGATAATCAACGGCTTGCCGTGCGTTAAAGGATTTTAATGCAC
>CAIGQQ010029210.1:346141-374385 GCA_903798035.1 Danio albolineatus
AAGGACTGACTTTTCTAATCCCCATTGACAAGAAAAAATAAAGTAGTGACTGCAGGTTGAAGAAAAGTAGTGGAGTAAAAGTACAGATACTGCACTGAACATGTACTCAAGTGAGAGTAAAAGTCCACATTTATAAAACTACTTAGTAAAGTACAATTCCTGAGAAAAACTACTCAATTACAGTAATTTGAGTATTTGTGATTAGTTACTTTACACCACTGGTTATAACATGTAAAATGGGATCGTGAAAGGAACATTCAAAAAGCAACTCATGTAAATGCCTTAATCTTGTTATTGTCTTAATTGGAGCAAATAATTAACTAAGGCAAATAATTCAATTACAGATGTCCATGTAAACGTAGTCAATGTTGACCTAAGCTGCAAAACAAGGTTAGTTTAATAGGTGTAATAAACAAAGAATACTTAATGTATTACTTTATTGTATATACACGTCCAGAGGAAACAAATATTTCAACTAAATTAAATTGCAAATGGATTATAAAGTAAAATAGGGAACACTTTATTAAAAAAGGTCTCATTAGTAATCTTTAGGTAATGCATTAAAACTAACAGCAACGGAAAAAACATACAACAGTCTTAATTTTTAAAGCAAATTTTGATTTAGTCTTAGTCTTTTGATTAAAATTCCCTTTTAGTTTTAGTCGAATTTTATTTTATAAGATTTTAGTCGACTAAATCTACACTATATTTAGTTGACTAAATGACATTTGGTTTAATTTAAGCGCGAGAGATAGAGAGAAATGCCCACCACGGCTTATCAATATTGAAGTAGTCAGAGTGCATGGTGTATGCGTGGGCATACCTGCCAACACACCTGTTTTTCCTGGGAGTCACCCGTATTTCATTTAACGTCACCCTGCCGATTTATTCCTCCATACCACTACAACCCCGGGTCACCAACAATGGTATAGCTTAAGCGGATAGTTTTCTTTTCCCAGCTCAGGTATACCTAGAAGTTCAGTTGATAATGGAACATTCAGAGTTCCATCTCGGAGTGCCTTTCCTAGCACAGAATTGGCAAAGATGCCTCCATCGCTGTTGTTCCATAGCTCCCCACATCAACCACCAGGAAGCGGTAATGTGCATCAATTAGGTCTAGTAATACAATTGAGAAACTACCTTTATAAATAAAGTAGACAGAGCCAGAGTTTGCAGGGGCCTGGATGGAAATGTGTTTTCCGTCCATAGCTCCCAAGCAATTGGGGAAATTCAATTTATTGTAGAATCTCCTGGCTGTGCACATCCACATCTCTTCAGTGGGCACTGGCATATGTTCGTCTTTGAGGCAATGCCAAATGGAATCACAGATCTCACGAACTATGAGAGCTACAGTTGACACACCAAGTCAAAAGCTGGATGCAATTATGTGGTACGAGTCCCCAAGCTGAAATAGATAAATACTAGGTTTTAGATTTACACATAACAGCACTTCAATTATTTTTACAACTTTCATTCATGAAAAACAATGTATACGTTACAAACTCACCGTAAACACATGGTCAAACTTTGCTCAGGGTCGATTGGTTTACGGAAGTGTTTGTGTCCTTGTCAGTGAACGTGCCCGCTGCTGTAGTAAGTTTTCACTCAACGACGGACATTCTAAAATACCCTCGAAATGCTCATGATACATTTTTAGCTCTTGTATCAATCGATGAAACTCCCCATGTTTTTCTCTTTTGGACACTATTGGATGTATCCAATTTCTGCATCTTTTCTGTGGTTTCATCCCATTTATTACAATAATCATTTCTTCATCGCTAGAGCTGGAACTGCTACTTGAACCATCCATGCTTGTTCGAATCGCCAGTAACTTCAACAACAAGCGTGTCAAATTTCTCTATTCTTATTCTGTGTTACAAGTGTGTGTCAGAAGCTTAAAGTTGTGTAGCGCCACCCTGTGCACAGGGGTGCCTTAAAGCAAGCTTCAACAGCATGTCATAAAATACTTGACATCTTTAAATCTTTTGACATCAGTGGTTTAAAATATTTATGTCGTTAGTTATAAAGCCTAGTATACACTACGACTTTTCACTGTGCTGTTAAGAAGACATGACTTGAGGGGGTCACCATCTAGGACAATCATAGTCATATCTATTGAGCACATGAAGACAATGTCCAATCAGCAGAATACCCTTGTAAATAATAAAGTCCAGTGGACGCCCGATCGCTTTCACTCCAAAATGGTGGAAGCGCGGGACTGTAACTATAACTGAATTAGATAGAGATCTTATGTTAGGGCGTGAAACAAGATCATTTCACAAAATGTTAATTGCATCAGTAACATTAGTTGCACTGTCCCCATTGAACATGGTCAATTGGAGAAACGTGGCAAAATAGCTTACATTTCTCTTATTTTCTGTTTAATGGTGACTGGCAAACCGACAAGGTGCATTCCTGCAACAAACTGGACTGAAGTGTGGAGCGCACAACATAATTAACATAACCCGTTAAGGATAGCGAGATCATAAAGATAATAATATTAGACAACAATGTATATTCTAATAATAAATTATATTCTATACTTCATGTGACGTTAGGTTTGAACCAGCGACCTTCTTGCTGTGAGGCGACAGCGACGCCTACTGCGCCACTGTGTCACCTAAGACACCAGCTACCTGAAACTATTAACTTCCACGAAAAGGAAAAATACTATGCCAATGTAAGTCAATGGTTACAGGTTTCCAGCTTTCTTCAAAGTATCTTCTTTTGTGTTCAACAGAAGGAAAAAAACAAACAAACCGGGTTGAAACAAGTAAAGGTTGAGTAAATGATGACAATTTTCATTTTTTGGGTGAACATAAAATGTACAGGCTATTTTCAGAAGCGCTTCGAGACCTGGTGAATCTCCGTTTGACTGACAGGGTCGACAAAAACTTCTGTCTCATATAGCCTAGACTAGAGGACCGTGCGTGTGCATGCTGTCACTGTGTTGCAAATGGGTTTGAATCCCGAAATCATGATTTTATGTATTTTAATAATGTTACCGTTGTATGGTGCAGTCTAGGATACAGCTGTAGATACGCCGTCAATATAGCATCATTTTTGTAACACTGTAAAACAAGAATTATTTTACAGTACTGTGATGGTTAGGTTTAGGGTGTGGAAGTTAATAAAATACAATAAATGGGAAATTTAATGAATAACATAAATATTTCTTGTTAACTTCTGGCCACAGCCGTGTCTGATCTAGCAACAACTCTGTTTTATGACCAAACATGACATAAAATGTCACAAAGTGTTTATTCGGACGTCAGACCAATGATGAAACAAAAACGATTCAAGAACAGAGCAATTCAAACTGATATTAAACCATTTCAGAATATATATATATATCAGCCTGGATTCGAACCTACAATCCCTTCAAGTTAGTCAGGAACTCTAACCACTCCACTAATTCACTAGAAGTTTCAATCGTACAAAATGGGGAGTAATACCTCAACTGTTCTTTGCTGAACCTGTACCAATGCAATCCATTGAAAATGATCACTAGGTGACACTGTAGAGACGGGGTTCGAAGCTTCGGCCGTTTCAGTGTTTCATGAAGCCTCGCTTTGCCCACCACTGCATAATAGGAAAAAAATAATGAGATACAACACGTTTCACTCTGATATCACTCTGAAATGCAGTTAAAATAATACACACTTACCGAGCGCTTCTGTCACTGTGTTTAATCATGTGCATGAAAATGATATAGTTAATGCGCACTGTAATGTGTTTTATATTCGTAGTCAATTTTTAATTAAACACAGCAAAATCGAAACCGATTGCTCCTCCACCATGACCCATTGGGGTACAGGTAATACACGTGTTTCTGTAGAAAAGAACTGCAAATATGCAGATTTTATAACAATCTACCGACACCTTCTGTTCTCGCTCTGAGTCTGCACAGCTGTGGTTTGCTGATTAAATGAACAACGAGTTGAAAACCGACGTTTTCATATTAAAATTAAAGGGGAATGAGGCGATAATTTAGTAGGGCATAGTTCATGAGCTGATCGCAATACTTATAGCGGGGCTAAATAGGGTCTAAAGTGACGCCCATGCTGTTTTATACGTGTACCTGAATGTTTCAGCGAGACATCATTCAGTCGACTTGTCGTGGTCTTCGGAAAAACTCTCACTAAATTTCCTCACAGCTTCTGCCTGAGGCAAATCACTTTTTTATTTAAATTTATCGATATTATTTAAAATGTATATACATATTAATAAAATAATGACTTACATGTCACGTAGGCTATTTTCAAATCACAGAGCATAGAAGCGGTGTAAGTTTTTTTTTTAAATTGAATTCTGGGATATGTAGTTTTTTAGAGGCCATCGTCACGGAAATGTATGCGGAAGCACGTCAGTGCGCCGACGCGGGAAACACACGACAAGGTTCATGTAAGTCAATACAAGCTTGTGCTCAAGGGAAACTTGCTTCATTATTTGTTTTGTAAGTTAGTCTAAGAAAATGTAAAAATCTTTTGCATCCGCGTTAATATATGTATTGGTTTGCTTGCTCAACTGCACTTTAAATCCGTTGTAGATTATAAAATGAATGTGTTACGAAAATAAGCACCACTTTTCATACTAATGTACAATCTAACTTCTCATGATGTCAGTAACCATATAACTGTGTTCCTCTGGTTATTAAAATGTGAAGGTTTACGTGTGTGATTGATGTTTCGTTTTAGCTAGAAGTCAAATCACTGGTCCAAAATGTCAAAGATTGAGAAGATGAGCATTCTGGGAGTGAGGAGTTTTGGGGTGGAGGATAAAGATAAACAAGTGATCTCCTTCTTCAGCCCTCTCACGGTGCTTGTGGGACCTAATGGAGCTGGCAAAACGGTGTGTATATTGCTATATTGCTTTCAGTCATTCTGTGGGTTTGGTTCATGTGATATCAGAAAAGTATTCTTTGCAAATTCCAAATAAGGAAATCATATTTGCATCCTATATATATATAAAAATTAACTAATCACAATTTTGTCTGTGATTAATCATGATTAATCACGAAAAGCTGTATTTATTACAGAAATAAAAACACAGGCATGTAAGTGCCATTTGAATTTTAAAACAATCAATGCCAATAACAAACAAAATTATTTCCATGTTGGATTCTAAGTGAACTACAAAAAAATCCAAAATACAGGCATTGCAAATATGGAAATTGGAAGAAAATAATAATAATAAAGTATTGAATACAAACAATTTTGTTCATTGTAAAGTTGTTTTGCGAGTTGAGAACATTAATTATAAAGTAGAAACAGTTTTGCTTAGTCCTCCTTAACGTTTAGCCAGTTGCAGACAGTCCAGTGTTGACATTATCGCATGACAACACACGCATGCACACACACACAGACAGACAGAGAGAGAGAGAGAGAGAGAGAGCGCACGCGCAGTACAGCGAACTCCCTTCAAATCATCATAACGCACGACTACGGTTCTGTATTTCTCAAGCAAGGATTCTGATACAGCAACGCGAAGCAGGCGCTTTACAAAAGTTGCTTGTAGGGGGGAAACACGTCAAACTTAATGAAACATTAAATGGTGCTTGGAATCAACTTAGAGAGGAATGGGCTGTCTTTGACAGCTTGCGACATCTGGCACTTTCACTTTACATGGATCCATATTATCTATATTATCCTTTATCCATATTCCTTTGCTCATTAAACACGCAGAGCCGGAGCAAGCTGAACTGGTGCTGTAGGCGAACGGTGATCACGCCGCCCTCAACCCGAAAGTGCAAATGAAAGTGACCGGTTCGCGGATGAACGTGCGGACTGGGAGGGAGGGGATAGGTGTCGCGGATTAAAGTGAGGACCGGGGGGTTTAAATATTTCAAATTAATCGGCATGCGTTAACACGCTAATTTTGACAGCCTATATATATATATATATATATATATATATATATAGGCTGTAATTTAACGGCCGTTATTTTACATTTTTTTCCGGCATCCCCAGCTTCCAGAAATGTATGTCATTTCATCAAACAAGCTAGAAATGTTTCAATGTGCTTATCTTCAAGATGTAAAGCAGCATTACGATACGGTCATAGACTCTTAAGCATTATTTAATTCAGCATTGTATTTTATGGCTGCTAAAATGTAAAAAGCAACAAATAATTAATAAAAAATTGGTAAAAGTGTAGTACGTTATAACTAATTCTTTATATTTTTGCAGACCATCATTGAGTGTCTCAAGTACATCACATCTGGAGACTTTCCACCAGGAAGTAAAGGAAACACTTTTGTCCATGATCCCAAAGTAAGTCTTTGACAGAAATGACTCATTGCTAGGGCCAGATGGAATCTGCAGACATTTTTTGCTATTTATGCGCAGAATGTTGTTAAAAATCTGCGGATTTTTGCAGAATGATTTTGGAAATATCATAACTAAAACCTCAATATATGAAATAAAAAGTAATACATTTTTAACTTTTATTGAATGCTTACAATGAGAATCCAATTAGATCCACTTTATTTGGTAAACAAAGCAAGTCTATCTTATAAAATAACTACTAAAAGGCAGAAAATATTACTCTACAAACTTCATTGTAAATAAATCATATGAATATTTTCCTATTAGTCAATAATATTACTGAAATTAATTTAAAAACTGAATAAATATACATTTACACATAATTATACAAGTAAATAAACAGAATCAATAATGGGCTAAAAATCTGCAGAATTCTGCGTGCGCAGATTCCATGTGGGCCTGCTCATTTCATACATTTTCTGATTTCTGACCGGGTCCCGAGTTCTGAACATGTACTTTTCATGTTCTAGCAAACATTGGTTTATATTATGCATTGTAAGAGCTGGCCTAAATGAAACAATATATTTTATTCAACATATCGCTAGTTATATTGAACAGGGCAAATAAGGGCTGTTTCTTAATTCCAAGAACGCAGAGAACAGACTCATATTCTTGTGGAGACCGGTCTTGCCAGCTCACATCGGAAGACGGCGAAGTCAAAGAACGCGTCCTGTGAGAAATGAGACACTGTGTTCTTCCTGATGGTCACATGACGCATCTTTAACCAAAAATTATTTGAAGGTTACAGCATCCATACAACGATATATTGTTTTCCCCTGTTTCACAATATATACAATGCTTAAACTTTACAAATGTATGCCGCACAACACAACATAAAACATAAAAGATTTTAATACGAATTTCAACAAATAAACACCCTTAATGTGTTCATGCCTTTAATACGTTTTTTATGGTAATGTTTACTTTCACCGTCTCATTTAGTGAAACTCCTAAATAAGTATATCTCTGAACTTTAATAATAAACCTAACCAAAATGCTGTGCTTCCCACCTCCAGTCGCAGTGAATTCTGGGACTTCTAGAGCGAGTTTGGTGCTCAAGTCTGCATCGGTGCGTCCTTGATATCAAGAACACATCCGGGAACTTTCACGCTTCCTCCATTCTTGCGGTCTTGAGTATTGGAACTGAACTTCGGCGGATGATGATGACGTTACATGAGAACACGACGACGCAAGACCGCTGAAGAACGCATATTGAGAAACGCAGAAGAATTCAGTCCCCAAAAAAATTCAATTCCATACCATGGATACCATACTATACATCATATTTACATTCAAAACTTCTATTGAGATATTAAAATTAAGCTTTGAATGGCTGTCATCATATTTTATGACACCATTACCCAAAAAATATTATATTTTTTGGTAATACCAGCCTATTAATATATAGTTAAGATACTAGAACAAGCGCAAAGGTCTGGGCCTCGCTTTCATTTCCACTTTCAGCTATTTTGCGGCGCAGAATATGCTGTTTCGAAAGATAAATCTAAAGTAAATTTATGTTTTTGCTATCAGAAAGTTATGTTTATGTTAGCAGGAAGTTGCTAGGCACAGCGAAAAGTAGCAATGACCAATATACGAAATACACAGATATTTAGGAAACCTCAGAGTGTTATAGATATGTTAGTTTTATTTCAAAGAGTCATAAATTACAAAAATTAAAAATTCTCTGTGTATCTCTCCTCTTAAACCTTGCAGATGAGCGATTGATCCGCTGACGCATCAGCTTACTGACGATGTTTTTAAATGCTCCCTTAAAAGCTTGAAACTCTGTCAGTGATGTAATCAGCACACAAGCAGCCAATAGTGTTCAGCTTTTTTCTGATGGCTCCTCCCTCAAAATTTCTCTGGCTGTGGTTTGGTAGCTTGACTGAGCTGTTGGCGAACGAGTTGTTGTCAGATCATGTGTGTGACCCCCCTCTTGTGGATCATTTACGTAGTGTCGCTTAGTGTGAACGCCACAGCGATTAAAAGACATAAAATCAAGGCATGTAGTGCGAACGGCACAGCGATGTTTAAAATCCTGTAGTGTGAACTAGGCCTAACGGTTAATCGATTATTTTGAGCATCCCTACTGCATATACTAAACAGTTTAATTTAAATGCAGTTCATCATTGTTAAAGCTGGAAGTGCTATAATGTTTGCAAGTAAATCTGGACCTTTGTTCTTACACAGTGTTTACAGTAATGTTGGTTTGTTGTAGGATGCTCATGAGACAGACGTACGCGCACAGATCAGACTCCAGTTTAGAGATGTGAATGGAGATGCTGTGGCGGTGCAAAGATCTATGCAGTGCACACAGAAAGGCAAGAAAACAGAGTTCAAAACTCTTGAGGGTGTCATCACGAGAATCAAGTAAGCTTCATTGCTCTCATACACTACCATACCATTGTTTGAGCTTCATAAGGCTTTTTTGTGTTAGAAAGAAGCATCTAATGTTTACCAAGGATGCACTTATTTGATATAAAAGCAGCACATTAAGAATAGAAATAAGAATAGAAAGTTCATATAAACATCATTATACAGTACATGTATTAACTGTCTTTTTGTATATGCTTTTCCTTAAAGCAGGGGTGTCCAAACTCGGTCCTTGAGGGCCGGTGTCCTGCAGATTTTAGCTCCAACTTACCTCAATACACCTGCAAAGATGTTTCTAGAAAGCCTAGTAAGAGCTTGATTAGCTAGTTCAGGTGTGTCTGATTGGGGTTGGAACTAAACTTTGCAGGACACTGGCCCCTTCAGGACTGAGCTTGGACATCCCTGCCTTAGGGTCCTTTTACACTTGGTTCAATTGCCTGGACCGTACCCAAGTTCGATTGTCTCCCCTTGCCACCTGCTTGGTTGGTTTGTGTTCACACTGTCTGTTTTCCTTCTGAACCCCGGTACGCTTGCGTCATCAAGCCGATGTTTTGTGTACGTCTGTTGCCAGGCGACGGACACGAAAGCAAAGCGCCAAAAGGGAGAGGCGTCCGCACAACGCGGTTGTTTCGCTTTAACTGAACCTTTTGGTTTAGAACATACAGAAAGCGTCTCGCGTCTGTCTGCCGCAAACATATTACATACGTTCAGAACATCACGCGATGTCCAAGCTGTTTTTGGAGGAGACAAGCATTATCATTGTGTTTGCTCTGGCTCAGTCGCGCATGTCAGCGCGTGATACTCACACACACACACACACACACACACACACACACACACACACGAATGAACGTTATAAAAACTATAGTTTGCTGTACTGTTTGCAGTTCACTTCCGGCTTTTGGTACGATTGCATTCATACAAGTGAACCGTACCAGAGTTCACATGAACCGTACCCCAGACCACCTCTTTCAGGCGGACTCGGGTACGGTTCACGGGTGCACACCCGAGTTCAGAAGACGTGTTCACACTAGCTAAACGTACCGTACTATGATGTCAAACGAACCCGGGTGCGGACCAAAAGTGCTAGTGTGAAAGCACCCTTAAAGAGCCCCTATTATGCATTAAAAAGGTCATATTTTGGTTTTGGAGGTCTCCAACAACTGAGATAAAGGCTTATCAACAATTATGAAGTAGTCAGAGTGCAGAGTGTATGTGTGAGCTTAACGCAGGAGTGCATTAAAGCAATGCAGTTTAACACCAGCATATTGCTCTATTCTTAACCACGACACACATTGAGTATTAATCCACACAGTGGCAAAAGCTGAACTATCTTAAAACTTGAAATGCCGCACATGTGTAGGAACAGCTGACAGTGGCCATAGAACAAGCCAAGCAGCAGTGGATTGCGATCTCACAAACGCATTTAAATCCGTAAACAAAGCGACACGCGTCACGTTTTCAATGTGGCTTTAGAAGCGATATGAGAATATAGAGTTAACAAGATACAGTACAAGCCACGTGAAGCGGTTACAAGTGACAAAACTAAATAAATACATAATTGGCCGGCTAGAGAAAACAAGAAAGCAACCATTTTAATCACATTCACTTACACTTGTGAAATGGAGGAAGAAACTGGTCCATGAACTGTGTACTGTAAAGTTCCTGTCAAGCTCTGACAAAGTCTCATACATCAACTGGGATCTGCTATAGTGTTTGTCGCGGGGCTTAAGTTCTGTATCAACTTCATGCCGGCACGGCTAAAGACTCACTATCGCGGTGATTCATTCGGAACCACTATGAGTCGACTCTTTTTTTTTAGATAAATCAGTAGTTTTAACCACTGTGCACTTTCAGATTTAAGCCGTAGCTGGATATTTAATTTCAATTAGAGCTGTGTTACACACTGCATGGAAAGTCATTTTCAAAAACCCATAATAGGGGCTCTTTAAAAACAGAATACATTATGTTTCCTGTTTGAAGTACTATGTTTGACATGAATGCATCTTGACCTTTCTTGACATCAGGCATGGTGAGAAAGTAAGCCTGAGCTCTAAATGTGCTGAGATAGACCGTGAGATGATCTCTTCCCTGGGCGTCTCCAAAGCTGTCTTGAACCATGTCATCTTTTGCCACCAAGAAGAGTCCAACTGGCCTCTCAGTGAAGGGAAAGCCCTCAAGCAGAAGTTTGATGAGATTTTCTCAGCCACAAGGTATTTTGAACTGATTTCTCACAGAAGCTTCAAGCCATTTAATACAATACTCTTGACTTCTCTTAAATTTCCAGTAGTCCAAATATGACTCTTCTCTTGCATTTGCATCATTTTTAGTTTTTTGGGTTTTCTCTCTGACCTTTATGCTGGGTTCACACTAGGCATGGGCCGGTATAAGATTCTGACGGTATGATAACTTTGGATAAAAATATCACGGTTTCACAGTATTGTGATTACTGCTCTAAAATATATTCTTTTTAAATGTCTGGCTGAAAAACTAAAATAAATAAATAATAATAATAATACTTTTAATAATAATAAAAATTAAAAGAATAATGATTAAATAAACAAATGAATGAATCAATCAATAAATAAATAAATAAATGGGGGGGTGTAAGATGGTAAGGTGGGGAGAGAAAGAAGTCAGTGGCCTTGAACATAACAGTATTGCCCATTATTGAAGAATCAAAAGCATGACAGGAAATCATCTTTTTAGGAAAATAGTTTTTTGGAATCGCATTGCATATGTTATTTGTTCCATTTCAAATAGTTCCCACACTTTTTGAGTCGGTGCATTTTATGACGGAGGTTCTGAATTTAGCCATCTGCCTGTGATACACTTTAAAGCTGCAGCAAGTAGAACTTGTAATAAATATATTCTCAATCTGCCATCAAAGCCCTCAGGGCATACACCTAGCAGTGCTACTCTGGGATCTTCAGGAAATTCAAAAAGGAAGATTTCCTTAAGAGCATCAAATACCTCTTTCCAATAGTTTCTTAATTTAGGACATGACCATAGAATGTGGGTATGGTTGCCAATATCTCCACAGTTTCTCCAACACTTGTCAGAGCAGGAAGGCTTCCATTTTGAAATTATCTGTGGAGTTCTAAAAAATCTAGTTATATCCTTCCATTTGAATTCCCTCCAGATATTAGAATTGGTCACCAATTGTGCTTCACTGCAGGCTTGCTCCCAAATTTCCAGAGAAATTGTTTTATTCATTTCAGTCTCCCATTTCTCTTTTATTTATAGAATGTAATTTGTATTTTTAGATAAGAATATTGAATAACCTTTAGAAATGATTTTTTTGACCTCATGTCCGATTTGTATTTCTTTTAAAAAGTGTTCTATTGTGGTAGGATTCTTTTTAAACACAATGTATTTTATTTTGAGAAACATTTATAATATTTTGGAGCAGTAAACATCTCAGTATAAATAATGAAATTGAATCATTGGCTTCTGCTGTCCTCATTTTTTTCTAAAACACAGATTTCTTTACACTTTAAAATGGAATGTTTGATTATCTTTTCTGTTGGAGATACTGTTGTCCGAAAATAAACAAACAAACAAAAAAACGTAGCATACCTTAGGAACGGTATAGCAGAAAATGTTTGCGGTTTTGAAACCTTAATTTTTCCAAACCACGGTATACCTTGAAAACGGCGATCGTCCCATGCCTAGTTTACACCAAGCTGTGCAATATGAAAAAAATAATTATGTTGCGAAATGTTTTTTTTTTAACGAATATTGCAATTGCAATTTTATTTGCGATTTTGGCAATTGTTTTTGCTTTTTCAAACAAGCTACATACATGCTAGAACATTTACTCTAACTTCATCAAGTTAAGCAGCCACCTACTTTCATTTAGTTTAGGAGTTTGATGAATTGGTATGTTGTAAATCCAGCAGCTTTAATGCTCGTTGCTGTTCATGGAGCTGTGGTATGTCCATACCTGTCAACATTGGGATGTGAAAATAAGGGATACGCCCACCATAATAAGGGATACCCCCCGCCCTCCAAAAAATAAATAAATCCTCATATTAAATATGTTCTTCTGGAGCTGTTTCTTTGTAAATAAACAGTTACACGGTCAGTAATATTTTTAATATTATTATTTACAAAAGAAAATGTAATAGTATACATTAGTAAACAGTTTAGCTTATTAAAACGAGGTATTATAAAGAAATAGAATCAAGTTATCAAATCTCATTAACCTTTTCTTCACTGTATAACTTACACATTCTGGATAAAGAGCAGTGAATGAATCTCATTTATTTAGATTTTTATTTTGATTACATTAAATAACAGAGGTGTCACATTAAAAATGCACACATCTAAAATTACAATGAAAGCATTCGATTGCTTTCTTAACGTTTTATTAGTTGTGTTTGGAAATTAGTTGTGTTTGGAAAAAAAACCTTCAAGATCGACATCTTTAGATGTTATTATTAATTTTGTGTATGTGTCTGTTCAAACACTCACCCAAAACCCAGTATCCACATTCGCTACACTTTAAATCGCGTGTTTATCACTATGGAGCGCGTCTGCTGACAGTCACGCACCGCTTTATGACTGTTTTGAGGATTGCTTAGGAGGAGCGATGGCACCTGTAATGAAAAGGAAACGGAATCCCACCGTTTTTATATTTATTTCAAAGTGTTTCATGCCTAAATAAACTGAAAGGACAGAACTGACTCACATTTAAGAGCAAGGGACGGCCCCTGGTGGTTCGGCAGTATGGGTTGCGTGTAGGGAGGATCGGCTCTTTATTGTTTATTGCCACCCTTCAGAGAAAGACTGAAGATACGGGAGAAATACAGGAAAATACCTTTACAGGATGATATCGGGATACAACTGTAAAATACGGGAGAATCCCGAGAAAAACGGGAGGGTTGACAGGTATGGGTATATCATGTCATAAACCAGAGGTGTTGCCCTGGAAATGTCGAAGTGATGTGCTCTAAATATCTCAAGAAGACGGTCAGCTAAAGCACAGTATTTAAACAGTGTGTAACTTACTGCCCCATGCATGATAATGAGTGTACAACGATTTAACAGTGTAAATAACTGTAAAGATGTATCCAGACCACCTCTTGAACCTCTTAAACTCGGTGGCGTCATCAACTTCCCTTTAATTTTTAAAGGTCCGTGGTTGCGCAAGACCCCTATAAGTGGTTCCGTTTGAAAGCATAGAAGCTATATTTTATGCACATATACATCACTTAGGTTTTTATTTTACTGTACAAAAGTTATTAACATTTTATTACAAAACAAAATACTGGATACCCGAGCTGTCATTTTCATATTTTTATATGCTTCATATATGACACACATGTTCAAGTCATAGCTCAAATAAAAGCTCTTGCCCGTCCATGTACGATTCTAGCTTTCCTTTACTGAATTATATTCACATATCAAACAGTTATCGAATGAATCACCGAGTTTTTTATGGCACAGAAAAAGAAGACAGCCTCAAAATAAGCTTTTTTTTCTAGGAGCTGAGGAAGTTTTGGAGAAGCTGACTTTGACTTCTTTGATATAATGTTATGATACAAATGGTAAGGAGAAATGAGTAAGAACTATGCAGAAGCAAATATGTCATATTTGATATGAATGATCAAAAAGTTATTTCCTTAATATTAAGTTGAGTTACAATAACCTTTGCATACTCTATGGTAGAGACAAAATAATTTTTCCTAGTGTTTGCTGCTCTCTGCTGGTTTCAAGCAGAACTGTCTGGAGTTGTCTTATTCTCTTATGGGATTATCTACACATTTTCAAAAAAGCATTTTAGAACAAAAAATAAAAAAGCGCCCAATGTTGAAGTAATTCATCATAAAACAGAAAACATAACAAATATTATTTATTACTTTCAGCAGTTTCTTTTGTAAATTCAAATGGTTTTCTGTCCAATAACACTGGAATTTGTCATTTATACCACTGCATTTGGATATGGAAGACTTTCAAAGTTTGGTAGGCGGAAATTACATAAAAAAAGGTATAGCACCTCTCATCAGTTGGAATACAATAACTTTTGCATAGATTATGATAGAGGCATTTTTAGTTTTTCTTATGATTACTGACATGTGCAGGAACCACAAA
This sequence comes from Danio albolineatus, assembly GCA_903798035.1. Lineage (NCBI taxonomy): Eukaryota > Metazoa > Chordata > Actinopteri > Cypriniformes > Danionidae > Danio > Danio albolineatus. Next base: position 360,940 of record CAIGQQ010029210.1, read on the forward strand.
AAGTTTATTACAAAAACCTAGACCACACAGAACCTAAAAGGTACTCTTTTAAATTTGAGTTTATAAAGAAAAAATACAGAAAGCGCCTCTTTTTTTAAGTGTTTATGATAACACAGACAACATATACAATTATTTTAATCACTTTCAACAGTGTTTTATGAAAATTTAAAGGGTTTTCTTTAAAATGATACCACATTGTTGCATTTACTCCTCTGCATGTGGATTTAGGAAGCTTTTAATATTGGGTAGACAAAATCCAGGCGGAAATCCCAAAATAGCACCAGAGTGTAAGAGGTTAAAGCAATGATAGATCTTTTGTACATATGGTGTAAATGAGCACAATTGGTTGAACTGGCATATCTTTTCCCATAATTCATCTTTTCCTATAATCACATTCCCACACCATATGTATAAATGTTCCAACCTGTTGGTGAGAAGAAAAACTGCAATATGGACTTGAGGATAATTTACAGAGAATTTACAGACATCACAGACGAATGCCTGAAAGTGTGTGTACATATGTGTTTTGGTTAAAGGTATATTAAGGTACTGGAGACCTTGCGGATACTGAGACAGAAACAGACCAGCACTGTTAAATCCTGCCAGACGGAGCTCAAGTACCTGAAACAGAACAAAGATAAAGCCCAAGAGATTCGAGAGCTGCTTACCACCAAAGAAACTCAGCTGGCTGCCTCTAAAGAGAGTGTCAATCGCATCGAGGGTCAGATTGACCCTCTGGAGGTAAAATCAAAGAATTTGTGACATCAGTCTGTATGTAGATCTAGAAGATTAAACATAAGGGGAATTTACTCTGGCATTTTAGAATACAGGTCTGGCATTTTTATTGATTGGTTTACATTTTGGATATTTAAATGTTCAGAGTAAACAAATGTTTTAACCAAATTAAATCGCAAAAGCATTATAATGTAAAATAGTTAAAACTTAACAATAATGTCTCATTAGTTCATGTTTGTTAATGATTTAAAAGTTTGTTAATGATTTAAAATCAACAGTGAGAAAAGGCCAGGGGGTCTAATTTATAAAATCTGTGTAGAAACCTTCATAAAAGTGAACGTACACCAGAATATATTTACATTTATTTGTTAGTGATTATGGCTCATATGATTATTAAAAGTCATTCAGTTATCAATATTTAAGTTAAATATTTTTACTTGCAGTTTACTTACATCTGTGTACATTCTCCTACCAGGTTTGTTGTTCCGGCTTTATGTTAAGTGGCCTTAATAACTATTTGTTTGCATCAGAACAAAAGTACAATGTGCTTATTGTATTAGAGAAATTAATTACAAATGTAATTTCAAGCAGATCGTTTTAAAAAATGGTGCAATAGTACAATTTAGTACAATGTAAAATCATGTATGTACTCATGTATAATACAGGCATTGTACAAAATGATTATTTTAAATGTAAGTACATAGTTAATAGGGCCACTTAATATAAGAGTTGGATACCGAAACTCTGTGCCATCGTGGCACTGGTACCTATGTAACCGGTATGGACCGGACCGAATCAGCAAATGCATTTCGGTGCCACTGGTGCTGCAACAAGGACATAAGAAGCATCAAGGGGTACATCAAAGGCACACATAGGTTCCCGTTGTGTCACACCATCTCTTAAAGGGCCACGAAACCCCCCTGTCTCAGCGGGTTGTTTTTACACCTCTAGTTTGGAAAAGCATAGGAAAGTGGGTGTGTCCAACTCGGTTTAGGTGGGAGTGTCGGGGGAGGGAAAGGGGGAAGGTTTTGCATAAAAACAGGAGCTTCCATTTGGTCACGCGCTGATTTTCAAACAAGCAACGCAAACACACAGATGCAGGGGAGAAAGACAGTGACTGTGTTTACATGGACATCAGTAATCAAATTATTTACCAAATTATTAGTTTGTCGACTTTAACGGCACTTTCACTTTAATTCAGGAACATTTCTTGCATGTCCCCGTGACAAACGAGACGTGAGAAACTGCTAAGTGCGTTTTTAATGGAGTGTTTGAGAACGCGCGGCGTATGACAGGAATAAACCCTCCGCATTTCTCTGTAACTTATTCTCTCGGTAGGTGGCGTCAGAAAGCTGTGTGTGTATATACACTATCCTGTCACAAAATGCGGTGGTGTTTACATGTTTACACTCAGAGAGCACCATCTACCGTGGATCTTTCAGTCTAAAATACTGTAGTGATGTTAACGTGCTGTAAACTCAGTAACAGTTCAAATCACTTTCTAATCAAGGTCTGTCTTTATACACTGAAACAGTACTGCTGACGAAACTAACTAACTTTCCCATCTGAATAAACAAACAAAGAGCACAGCTCGCTTACTTACCAAAGACAGGACAATCAACATTAACTGCACCTGGGTAATTTTATTGAAAGGAGACGAGCGGCAAATCCGGATTTCACCATTTCCAGATGCGAAAAGCTCTCGGGTGAAAAAAAAAAAGTTCCTAACAAACGCATTTCTGCTGCGCGCGCGTGGGAGTCCAGCTGCGCTCTCATAGCGGGAGATGAAAACAAAACCTTCACTGCAGCACATAAACACAACACTGGCGACCTGTGTCTCCAAACAATTCTTCTTCTGCCACTTGTTTTGGCAACACAACGTAGCGTCTCTCTGCTGTCTGAACACTGCAACAGGTACAAACAATCTTCGAAGCTATCATGCATATTAATGAAGTTGCGCCACATACACAATAGAGTGCGCTGATTGGTTTGAACCAAGTCTTTCTCATGAATTAATGCCACACACTCAGAGACGTCACAATGTACTGGCTGTTACAGACGTCCACTCTCCACGCTGGAATACACGCAAGGATCTCATCGGCGTGACGCAGCTTCAAAAAAACGTTTCAAACTGGAAGAACAAATTTTCTTGAAATAACGCAAAAACAACCAATTTTCACTCTTTAGCGAAACCTACGTCTCCTAATACAGTTTATAGCAGTGTGGGACACATATATGACTGTCAACAGCTCAAAAATGTGTTTAGGTGTTTCGTGACCCTTTAACATTTAATTCTAAACAACTATGAAGGTTACGGACACCATCACCATGTCTTTGGACTGAGGGCGAAACCGGAGCATCCGGGGGAAACCCACGGCAGCACAGGAGAACATGCAAGCTCCCCACAGAAATGCCAACTTGCCCAGCTGGGACTCGAACCAGCAACCTTTTTACTGTGAGGCCACAGTGCTAACCACTAAGGCATCGTGTTGGCAAATCCTTAAATTAAAAATCTTAAATTTCAATCTTACATACAAAAACACTAATAAATGATACATATTTTATCAATATTTCAGGAACCGCATTTAAATACCAACAAATTTAACAAATTTTATTATTTATTATTATTTTATATTAAGATCTTTGAAAATGGCTGTTGAGAAATGTAAGTGTTGGAAAATTGCGCTGACATTTTTAATGTAGATATTAAGTGTAAGTGAAATGTTAAATACTGTAAGGACTATGAATTAAAGGTGCTTCATTTTAAATTAAGGGTGCTTTAAAAAGTCCTTAAATCTGATGTCCATGAAAGTGTGGGAACCCTGGATGAGCTGCAGTCTAAGGGCGTACTCACACTATGCTCTCCGAACCGTGCCCAGCCCGGTTTCCCGGATCATTTAAGAAGTTTGAGTGCTCTGAATCAGGCTCAGGCACAGTTCACTTGGACTTTGGCACGACACGCTTGTAGTGTGAGTGCAAAGCATGCCTGAGCCCGAAACTGAAGAAGAGGCGTGACTTTTGGCGACTGTTTCATATGGATTTATTAATCATTCTTACTGTTGATTTACTGCACACTGTCGTAGATTATTAAAGACGCAAACCCCTCACTGCACGACAGCTGCACCTTCAGAAAACCTCCTAATTCCTGCAACATGGGGACTTGTTTATAAACGTCAGCAGTGGCTGATCTGTTCAGTGAAATATTTGACTGTGTCGCTGCATATCAAACCACTAAAATTCTATAATGATATAAAGAAATTCTCTTAAACTGAACAGTGCATCATCGATGACGGAAGCGTGCTCAGGCCCGAATGTAATGTGAGTGACAGGAGGGGGAACAAGCATGCTTCGGCCCGGTTCAAGGCAACTGTACATAGTGTATGCCCAAATTTCCCCATAAACCTATTCTCATCAAATACACCATCTACATAATTTCAGAGGCGACAAAATGACATAGACAGCAGCCTTGGCAAAGTGATGAAATTGGATAACGACATCAAAGCTCTGGACAGTAGGAAGAAACAGATGGAGGATGATAACCAGGAGCTAGAGGAAAAGATGGAACAGGTAACCGAAGTTTACTAATACATTTATTTATTATTTTTTTTCATTATTATTTTTTTATTTTCAGTTAGGAAACACTGAATGCTTTCAGTATTATTCATAGTTGCTAGATCATATGTAAGCATAGAAGAATTAACCCAAGGAAACCTGTATAGGATAATAACTAATGATGTTATTGGTATATTTACTAATGCTGCTTTTTTGCACTTGATAATGGAACATGGGGCTTGCTTTGGTTTGATTGTGATTTATTTTGTGCTAAGATAAAATAAGGAGTCCATCCACTGTGTATAGTAAACTAGTTTACAGTAAAATAGTGTGTAGTAAAGCTCTATAAATCTTCCAGTTTTCCAGTGAACGTCTGTTTTTTTCAAATAAACTGTTTTAAAAAAAAAAGTTATTGTTGAAGCATTTAGTCATGTCTTAATTTGATTCACCACCTTTGCTTGAAGATTTATTGCATTAATAAAACAGAGAGAGGTTCTAAGGCTCAATCCCAATTCTTATTCCCATTTAGCCCTTCTTCTTACCCCTACCCCTCCTTTTGCGCGTTCACGTCAAGGGGTAGAGGTGTCCCAATTCTCTTTAGCTTGAAGGCGTAGGGCTAAGGGCAAGGGCTGTACACCCCTTCGAACAAAGATTTTTCAGGACCACACTTAAAACGGAGGGGTAAGAATTTTTCCCAGAATGCACCTGCCTCAGCGGCAGGATAGCTAAACCCAGAAGTAAGGAGATCCACAAATTAGTATTTTTGTCATTATTACCGATTTTTACAACAAACAAACATATTCATTCATTCATTTTCTTTTCGGCTTAGTCCCTTTATTAATCCGGGGTCGCCACAGCGGAATTAACCGCCAACTTATCCAGCATTTGTTTTACGCAGCGGATGCCCTTCCAGCCACAACCCATCTCTGGGAAACACATCCATACATTCACACACATACACTATGGACAATTTAGCTTACCCAATTCACCTGTACCGCATGTCTTTGGACTGTGGGGGAAACCGGAGCACCCGGAGGAAACCCACGCAACCACGGGGAGAACATACAAACTCCACACAGAAATGCCAACTGGCCCAGCCGGGGATCGAACCAGCGACCTTCTTGCTGTGAGGCGAACGTGCTAACTACTCGGCCACCGTGGCGCCCACAAACAAACATATGTTTTAATATATTCATAACAACATTCGTCTTTTACCGTCATGTTTTAAAAAAAAAACGAAAAAACCCCCCCCCGCTAAATTTCGCGATCTATAATCCATAATCATAACTCCTGTACAGTGGTCCCACAACATTCTGACACACGATGACACTGAAATACCCTGTCAGTAATGTCTAGTGGCTGGGAATGAGCTTTTACAGTGTCTGCTATAATGTTAATGTTGTTTTCGTGTGTTTACATAGATCAGTATGGCCACGGAGTAAATGCACAGTACAGTTCCAAACTTATTGCCACATTAGATCGTTATGATAACATAATATACGCCTTCAGTGATTTCCTGAAGATAAACACCACTAATAACACAACTGGAGTAACTCCAGCAGTCGTGATTGTCTGATCTCACATGAAGCAAGAGATCGCGATGACATATGATGACGTGTGCAGGTGTTGAAGTGCTGTCCCAATTTTTAGGGGGAATTTTTGAAGCCCTTCCCCTTAACCCTCGGTTGTAAGGGCCAAGGGGAAGGAGAAGGGCCAAGGGGTATGGGGTATGGGGCACAAAAATAGAATTGGGATCGGGCCTAAATGGTCTAAAGCGCATGGTGGAGTTTCACTTATCTGAATTAAGGTTGGGTCAATAAATGATGCCATCGCCCCATCGCCGTTGTTCGATAGACATCACGATGCGGAGTCGCTAATGCAATCCTAAAGGATCAGCAATTAAACGATCCACATCCACACTGACGTTTCATCTAGCATTTTTGAACAGCCATCCGCCCACAATTCACATCACGTGACCACATACACACACTCCAGGGAGTCAGCGGGTGCTTTGAGCACAAAACCCCAGAGAGCAGTGCACGTCGGACAGTTTATCAAGGACTAACATTTAGATCGAGTCTCATTATAGTTTTCAAACGCAATTTTTAATTAATCTTGTCTCTATCTAACTACTCTTGTCTTTTGAATCTATCAGGTAACGTGTCACAGCGTCAGTACACTGCTTCAGTTTTTCGCTTTCATGCTTGAACTTAGTAATGTTAACAAAAAACTCAGATACTGTTGGTTGGTTCCTGTTAGTTGTGCACCTTTTTTACTGACCAAGTTTGTCGACGCCATTATAACAACACCGATGACTCTGCCTGTTCATGACAGAGTCCTGCAGAAAAAGTGATTGACAGGTGATAATTTGTGTGTAACTTATCTTTGTTTATTTCTGATTTGGTTATGGGTAAAACAAAGACTGTGTGGGTCAGGTAGTTGAAACTGTATGCTACAAAAAATTAATTTGTTATGAATTAATTAAATTATTAATAAATACCCTAATACGAATCCACTTTTGCTATTTTAAGGATGGAGAAAACAGTCTGTGAGCCCAGCACATGGTTTAAAAAGATTATCCTTATTTTCTTGATGGCTTATGGGTGTGTTTTGGGAATAACATGCATTAAACCAGTCAGAGTGTGATTTCCGAATGCTTCACTAGTGAGAGGATGGTTAAAGACCATCATTGCAAGATTAAAGACCATCAACAAAATGAGCCTCTTTCAGTCGGCCCCTTCCATTAGACCATAGATTCAGGAAACAGTGGCGGACACACTCCACTGAAGACATTTATTACATATTTTGTTTCATAATTTCATTTGTTAAAGCAAAAGATTTGTTTTAAAACTATTTCTAAATTCAGTCTGAATTTCCAGCAAATTAGTAAATCAACAATAACAACAAATTGTGCTCAAAAAACATTTTATCCAAGCTCATGTTCTATTCCTATGCCACTCTTAGGCATGGGCCAGTATAAGATTCTGACGGTATGATAACCTTGGATAAAAATATCACGGTTTCACGGTACGACGGTATCGTGATCACTGCTGTAAAATATATTCTTTTTAAATGTCTGGCTAAAAAACAAAACCTTTTTCCCCTTTGAACACAATAAATTTTATTTTGAGAAACATTTAAAGTATTTTGAGGCAGTAAACATGTCAGGGTAAATAATTCAAGTGAATCATTGACTTCTGCGGTCTTCGTTTGTTTAAAAGACACTGATGTCTTTCCAATTTACACCTAAAAAAACAAACAAAAAAAATGTAAATAAAAAATCTTACAAATACCTTAGGAACGGTATAGCAAAACATTTTGGCGGTATGAAAACCTTGACTTTTCCATACCACTGTATATCTTGAAAATGGTTATCGTCCCATGCCTAACCACTATATGGTGATCTCTAAAACCTGACAAACTGACACATCTAAGACAATAGACTGCTAGTCTTTCAATTGGTTTGTGTACTGCTGTACATCCCTGTGAGTGTATTAGACATTGATTACACAAGTTTTTAACCCACATAGGCACATATCACTAACGCACTCCTTAAATAACAAATAAACCGTGGGCCATTGACTTTATACCAGATATTTGCTGGTCAGTGGAACGGTCTATTTCAGTTGCCTCTTAATAGCAATGTTCAAGCAATGCGTCTTAACATGCCTCCTTTTTTGACCAGCTCACCCTTGGGTGCATAAATGAGTGCAAATGCATTTGCTGTTTAAATGTGTAAATGATACATGCACCTGGCTAAAACTAGCAAAATAACACATGGCGCCACTGCCAGGTGAATGGTAGGACCCATAGACTCTTTGGAGTTTCATTGCATAACGTCTGTCATAGAAATATCTCCTACTCTAAGGGGACAAAAAAAAGAAAGGACCCAATACAAAACCTTGGGTCACATCACTTGTTAATTGACTAGCCCTGACTCTGTTTTGTTATTTGTAGGTGTTTCAGGGCTCGGATGATCAGCTGCAGGACATGTATCAGAATCACCAGCGCACTGTGAAAGAGAAGGAAAAAAGACTTGTGGAGTGCCAACGTGAGCTTGAAAGGGCTGGCCGAGAGTGCCAGAGGATGAACCGCATCAAGTCTGAGCTGCTAGTGGAGCAAGGTAATCAAGGCCATTCATATTCCGTTGGATTTATTTCTGTAGCACATTTAACTGCAAGTTGAGTTGCCTAAAGTGCTTCACATAACACCAGGGTCCCTGCGGGTCTTTAAAAAGTCTTGAAACGTCTTAAATTTTTCGTGCCCAGGTCTGAAAATGTCTTGAATTCTGTAATTTTCCATAAGGAGGTCTTAAATTTCTTGTGGGATCTTAAATTTCATGTCCGACTTGTCATTTTTATTATTTTTTTTCAACCGCAATTTGACTAGCGCAACATTTGGGGGCAGCACTTTGTGGGTGCAACCTGCATCATTCCATAGGTGACATACGACATACATCAACATACATGCGTTGATGGTTTGCCACCACAGCATTTTGGGAAATCGCAAGCATGGGCAAATTTTGTTTGATGACAATTGGTTGGAGGACGAAAAGTATCGGGGGTGGCTGAAGAAAACAGCCAGTAATCATAAAGGGAGGTGTGCTTTATGTAAAAAGACGATAAAACTGGGGACAGTGGGCTACAAAGCGCTCGATTCACACATGAAAGCAGAGAAGCCACATTTACCCATCATTTAGATCAAGTATGACGAATACTTTAACTTTTGTTTATTTGTGGGCTTTTGTAATGTCTTGGGGCTGTCTTCCATGTCTTTTTCAAACTGCTATGAGGGGCCAAAATTTAGAAATTACCTGAAGTACCTTAAAGGCTGATAGTTTATACATAGTCAACCATGTCAGGGTTGTAAGGTCAATCAGCACTTGGTATAAATGTTTTCACGTCCCTTTGACCTGTCTTGAGCGTGGCTCTGGTGAGTTGTGCCACGCTAATGCTACACCACATTATTCTGTGTTGTCACACAACATTTTCCCTTTTTTTTTGTTGAGGTAAAGTCTTAAATTTTCCTTTTAGAGGACTTAAAAAGGTCTTAAAAGTTATTAAATTTGCTGTTAAAAATGTGCAGATACCCTGAACACTTAGAAATGTACAATGTACAAATGTTCAAACCTCATGCTCATCTGCAAATTTTCCTTTTATTTCTCATTAATCACTTATTTAAGTTGAATGTATTCCTCCTCATGTTCGTCACTATTCTTTCTGATCATTTAAAGGTCGTCTGCAGTTGGAGGCAGATAGGCACACACAGAACATTAAAAAGAGGGACACCCAGGTAAAGTGTTTGGCGTCTTTCCTGGAGTTGGAGGGCTGCGATCGAACGCCACTGAGTGAGCGGCAACTCCAAAGCTTTCACAGACAAGTCAAAGAGAGACTGGACCAGGACTCGGAAGCCCTCAACCAAACTATGGTAGATAATTGCATGACATTACATTTACCACCTCGTTTACACTTTAATTACATTGTATTATAAGGGAAAAACTGTGTATATGTGTATAATAACTGTGTGTGTGTATATATATATATATATATATATATATATATATATATATAGATAGATATATATAGTTGAAGTCAGCATTATTAGCCCCCCTGAATCATTAGCCCCCGTTTGTTTTTTCTCCCCAATTTCTGTTTAATGGATTTTTTTCAACACATTAACAACTCATTTCTAATAACTGATTACTATTATCTTTGCCATGATGACAGTAAATAATATTTTACTAGATATTTTTCAAGACACTTTTATACAGTTTAAAGTGACATTTAAAGGCTTAACTAGGTTAATCAGGTTGTTCTGTAGACTATTGAAAAAGAATAGCATAAAAAGGCTAACAATTAAAATTTATATTATTAAAAATATATAAAAATATGAAATATTTTTAAAATATTTAAAAAAGAAAAAACAGTTCAAAGGGGGGCTAATAATTTTGACTCTTGCACATTCTGTTTTTCCAGCCTTTTCTGTGTATAACAGTCACTATCACCATCAATTTGAAATGGGAAAAATTGTTCATCAGAAACACTTTTTAATCAAGATGTAGATTAATTTATTCTTTAGTAGAACATTAAAAAAAAGTTTCAGCTGAAAGTGTGGTCATTGGTACTTTAAAGTTAAAAGACACCCTCTTTTGATTGTAAAGCACTTTATCAGCAATACACGTTTATAGCACTTCATAAATAAATTCATTCCCATTTGATGTGGATTATAAAAATAATATTGAGGTGAGGATCATTTATGTTAGCATTTACCGAGTTGTAAACTTAATCTAGCTAAATATATCACACATTACTTTAAAAACAAGTATTTGATGTAGAAATTTAAATGTAATATTCCCTACATTGTGTATGTCTATAATAAATGCGTATATTTGTGGTGTGTACTTTTAAAATGAGTAATTGATTCAGAAGCAGTATTTTCAGTAATGTACGTGTTGTCATTTTATAATTGTTTCTTTTTTTTTCAGCATGATATGCAGCAGAAGGAGACCCAGAAACAGCAAAACATTGACGATCTCCGTGATAAGAAGACGGGTCTGGAGAGAACCATTGAGCTGAAGAGAGACCTACAGGCCAAAAAGCAACAAGAACTGAAGAATATCAAGTCTGACCTTCAAAAACTGGAGGGCTCCTCCAACAGACTGCAAGAGCTGGACACTGAGCTTCAGAAAGCGGTTAGGCTTGCAATATTACCATTATTAATTACCATTACTTATGTTAATTACCATTAATATAGTATAATATAATACCCACGAGTCATGACATTTCTGGAATATGATGTAATTTTAAAAAGGTCTATTCCAGACTTTAAATGTCAGGGATATTTTTTTGTCGGCCGAGTCATGAAGAATCAGGCATTTATTATTTTTTTGTGGCTTAAAGTTTTAGTTTCTATTCATGAAAATGTAATTTTTCTATACCATATTTTTATTTTGTTGTTTTACACCAGTTGTTATGTTTAAGCTATTTTTAAGCTTTATTTTATTCTTTTCAATGCCATCAACTGGCAATATAACATTTAATAATGTAATATTACATATTTAATAATATGGTTTTAGGACAATGTACATTTTAGGAGCTTTGGCTTCAAAATGACCACTGCGAAACCTGTGTTAATAAGTAGATGGCAGAAAAAGTCAATGTAAAACTATTATTGCGCTATCAAATATGGCAGAGGGGGCACACAGCCGCACAAACAGTAAGTTCCTCAGATTTATTTTTCTTTAAAATTATCTATTGTTGTTCTCATAGCGACTGTGCTGCAAAATATTATGCAAAGCACAACATTGGCCTGCTTTTACATTGATTTTAGGTAGGCCCACACAGAATCTGCGCAAGCCCATAATTGATTCTGTTTATTTACTGGTGTAAATATGTGTACATTTTATATTTATTCAGTTTTTAAATTAATTTCAGTAATACTAGCGTCTAATATGAAAATATTCATATGATTTATTTACAATACAGTTTGTAGAGTACTATTTTCTGTATTTTAGTAGATATTTTATATGAGAGGCTTGCTTTGTTTACCAAATAAAGTGGATCTAATTGGATTCGGATTGTAAGCATTCAATAAAAGTTTAAAAGGTATTACTTTTTATTTCATATATTAAGGTTTTAGTTATGATATTACCAAAATCCACAGATTTTTATCTAAATTCTGCACAGAAATCATAAAAAATGTCCGCAGATTCCGTCTGGCCCTAATTACAGGTTTTGGAAATTTAGATTTAAGCTCATATTGTCCGTAAAAGTCTGGAAAAAGTAGAGTGTGAGTCCTGTTTTGAGTCTTGGGTCTGTTTTGAACTGTATGAACGTGTAAATTAAGGAATTTGACTCGGCACTCATTAATTACATCCATGTCCGATTCTGTAGCTCAATCTCTCTATCACCACCAACCTTTTAATATTTGCAAAAGTTTCTGTCAATAGCAAATTTTTTATTTAATTTTTTCCACTGATTCCATGGCTTAAGACCATTCAGTTGTACCATATAATGTCATTTTCTGTTTTGATAAGTTTTACACCATTTTTAATTTTTTTAACAAAAAAATCTCACCAAAAAAAAAAAAAAAAACTAACCAAATTATTTCGTACCATGTGACAATAGAACTGTGTTGATCTAGTAAAATCGTTCTTAATTTACTCAAAGTTTGTTGAAGCAGATGTGAGATTTTAGCTATCTCAATTTAGAGGTTGCACACTTTGAAGGATGCATTCAACAGCAGATTGTAAATCAAGTTGATCCTATGTGACCTAGAATAGTATCATTTTTAACACGAATGATATATTGCGTTTTCATAAATGTATGTATTGTTTTTCAGTTTACTCTATCTAATAGTATATTTACAATATATATATAAACACTTAAAACTTTTGACATACTTTTTAAAGGCTAAATCATACTTCTGCAGCGAATAATTGCTGTAACCCATGGCACATGCCTTGCGTGTAGTTGTGGATGTATACTTCTGGATTCTGTTTGGGTTGCTCTGACTATAACACTTCTGAATCGCTAGCTGGCAGTGGGGTTTCAATATTTCTCTGTTTCCAGTTTCTTCGTGGGTGTTTTGTTTACATTGGAAATACCTGTAATGCTGACTTGCTGTACAAGTAGCTCGAACTCATTCAGATGCAAGAACTGGCAGATGTGCAACAACTTTAATCACAAAGTAAACACAAAACAAAAGTATCCTTCTGGGGTCTGTTCTTTATACGTGGATTACTCAATTAGCTGGATTTGGTTATTGATGCTTTGACATGATCCAGGATTGTTTCGTTCTTCAAAACTTATTCGAAAGTTGTTGTTATAGCACCTGGTCTGGTAGCTCAAACCTGCTTGTGAGCAGGCTTATTTCTTATAAACAGGATTAGGACTAGGATCATTTCAAGCAAAGGTGATACTGAAAGTACGTACCGAATGCTGATATTTTCTTACAGTTAATAATCACATACACTGGCGAAAATAGTCATAGATTTTGAAAAATTGTATATATAAAAAGTTTTTAAAATAAATGAAAATCTACATTTAACACTTCAAAATAAAACTAAATAAAATCACTGGTATTGTTTTAAAAGTATCAATACCCAACCCTAATGTTATGTTATGTTATGTTATGTTATGTTATGTTATGTTATGTTAT
>CAIGQQ010029210.1:388628-404803 GCA_903798035.1 Danio albolineatus
TGTTATGTTATGTTATGTTATGTTATGTTATGTTATGTTATGTTATGCTATGTTATGCTATGTTATGCTATGTTATGTGTTTTTAATGTGGATGTATGTGTGTATACTGTAGGAGCGCGAGCTTGATAATGCCGTGCAGGCCTGTACAGTGGACAGTCTGAAGGTCGAGGTAACTGAACTACTGAAGGAAAAGACTGAACTGGATCAGGCCCAGCGCAAACTGGACCAGGAGATGGAATTGCTCAACACACACACCACGGCACGTGCACAGATGGACATGTTGAAGAAAACCAAGGTGAGCTCGCACAACATCACTCCTACGCCAGTCCATGTTCAGACTGAAGCTTTTGTACATGTAAACAAACTCTTTAGACAACATTAAATCTAATCAAACTTCAAGATTCAGCGAATAGTTTTGAGATACCATATCCTATAAGATATGTTAAAGATGTGTATTATTATTCAAGCACGTTGCTTGCAGTATTTCAGTGTTACACCTAGATGTCAGCACATGTCTTTTTATGATGTTACCATCAGGTTATTTCTAGCATTGTGTTAAGGCTTTTAAAAGTGAAGAATAGTTGCTATTTTAAATTATTGTAACATTCCTTGCTACCTTGAAGCATGAAATAATTAGAAAATTATATTAATGTAATAAATCAGACACATCATTTTTTCTGAAGTGTTGTCAAATATATTACATTTGATGTATGACTGGCGTGCTCTATATTGTTTGTAATATCAATATTATTTATTCTTAGATCTTTCTCATTTTAAATGCTGTAGAGTCGTTTGGAGTCAATTAAAACTGATGATTCCAGGTCTTTGATTTTGATATTTTTGAAGGAAGAGAGAAAAACTTGTCGAAGAAATGCCAATGATGCAACAATTCTGAGTGATTATCTGTTTGCGGAAGGGTGTCAATACAACTTGTTTCTTTTTATCCTAATAACAGGGTTTCTGCAGGGTCTTAAAATGTCTTAAATCTCAACATCCAAATTTTAGGCCTTAAAAAGTCTTGTATTTACTGAAATATTGTGCTGTAGGTCTTAAATCCTTTTTTTAAACGGGTCTTAATTTTTAAGTTTATGTCAGGGGTCATCAACTATATTAGTCAGAGGGCCAGAGTTTTACAAGAGAGTCTCCTTGGGGGCCGGACCCCCGAGAAGAAAATCTAATAAAAATCTAATTTTGGCTTAACATTATGTTTAATGTTTCTACTTTTTCCATTTCATTACAAAACTGAAGGCATTGATTCAGGCTCCCATCACCTATACCACAGTCAACCACTAGGAGTGAGAGATATTTTGCCTCAACTCAATTAGTCAATATTGTTAGACTCAATAAGTCAACAAGGGGAAATGTAACTTTAGCCATTGATTAAGCACTGTGAGTAGCCCGTTTCAGCATTGTGATTTGAATTCAAGCCCACTTAACGTTTCATTTGATGTGCGAACATTATTTGTGACCTGTTTTGTTCTGGTACCAGGTTATTTATTTACCATGCTATTTTAAGTTGTGCCAGATTGTTTTTCCTCCTTTTTTTAGTCCTGGGGCAGACATCCCAAGTCTCCTGGAAGTTCTGTGAGTCTCCCGCAAATGCATAGAGACTCCCGGATGCCCACAAACAAATGATAATCTCCCGGAAATCACGCGTCTCCCTCCTGCTCCTCGAATACGTCGCGCACCCCTCCTTGCTCTTCTCCACACATGACGCGCACACTCCGCCTACACCCCACCCGCTCTTCACTTACGCTAAAACCTGTTTGAAACAATAAATGCTGAACTCCGCATAGTCTGTCTGAGTCGGTCCTCATCTCGGAGTGTAGCCTAAATATAGTCATAAATGGTGGTTGTTCTGACCAGAGACTCAGTTGTTGTTATTTTTAGTTTGTTTTAGTTTGTTATTTTACCCTTTGAAGGGTATCTAGCCCTTCCGCTTAGCACTACGCCTTCAAGCTAAAGAGAATTTGGAATCCTACCCCTTCATGTGAACACACAAAACAAGGGAAAGGGCTAAGAGGTAGAATTGGAATTGGGCCAAAGTTACAAACAATCAAGTAACACAGAAGTTCTGGGATAACAGTTTAGAGTTTAGTTATAAACACCGATGTTTATGGTAAAGATTAAAATCACGGTTTAATTGTCGTCAAATGAAACATAGCTGGCGACAACCAGCCATCAAAAACATGCTACTGAATTATTTTTCAAAAATGATACATCTAGTAAAGAAACATAAGTTTTTTAGTGAGTTACTGAATCATTAATTGAAAATAAGACTAAGAATAAATACGATGTGTTGTACAAATTACAGACTATTTCAATGTGGTGATGTCATTGGCCCATGAACATTTCCTGCTTGTTGTCAAACTATTTCATAAACGTAGCAATAGGCGATTAATGTTAAAACAGCCATCATAACATTATTTATCAATATGTGGCTCTTTTTGGATTTTCGGAAGCTGTAAAAATTTAAAATGTAAAATAGGAAATACACTGGGACCATTGTTTTTGTTTACACCCCTCAAAATGGTCTATAACGTTAGATTTATAAATGAAGCATTATCAGCAACACTAGCTAAGATGATGTTTCACAGTATTGAATATTTTACTATTTATTTTTATTCGGCTGGTAATTTAAATTTTTTTTATTAATGGTTAAAGGTTCTAAATCATATTTGTTAAAACCAAAAGTTTCTTGCATTACTGTTTTTGTAAAAATTGCATTCGTCTTCCCCCGCTTTTTGGCTGGTCCAAAAAATGGTCTTACCTGTGACCCAAAAAACTTTAATGTGATCCGAACCGTGAGATTTGTGATCCGTTACACTACTAAAACATAGTATCTTATTTATGGATAAATACATAAATGAGAAATCTAATCATGTCTTCAAAACCATGTCTTCCAAAGTGACCGTTTTATTTTAAATTCCAGATGGAAAAAGAGGAGCAGGTGAGGAAGATCAAGTCAAGACATAATGAAGAGCTGGTGTCTCTGTTGGGACACTTTCCAAACAAAAAAGAGCTGGAAGACTGGATCTACTCCAAATCCAGAGAGATCAAATCGAGCAGAGAGCAGATCACCAAAATCAAGTCAGTGACACATTTTAGCAGTTTGTTTGGTCACACTTTATTTTGATGGTCCGTTAGTTGAATTAAGTTACATTGCATCTACATGTCAACTAATTCTCATTAGATTAGACTGTTAGGTTGGGGTTAGTGTAAGTTGACATGTACTTGCAAAGTTTCTTATAGTCAGTTAAATGTCTGTTGATTGTCAGTATCAGCAGATATTAAGCAGACAGTCTACTAATAATCAAACGGACTATCAAAATAAAGTGTTACCATTTGTTTTTCAACAAACATTTGTATAATGGACCCTTTTCACAAGACGTTTATGTGGCATCTTATTTAATGGTCATCAGCATCTTAAATTTTTGTTTTTATTAGGGCTTTCCAAAAATTAATCGTGATTAATCACATCCAAAATAAAGGTTTAACATAATATTTGTGTGTGTACTGTGTATATTTTATTATGAATATATAAATACACACATGCATATACTTGATAAAATGTTGGTTTATATTTAGATATATAAAAAATATATGTGTATGATACAAATTTTACATTTGAATATGATGTAACTACTTTGATGTAACTTTTTTATATATAGTTTTGGCTTCTATGAATGTGTTTATCACATATACATAATAAATATATATAACACACACACATATTATGTCAAAACAAACTTTTATTTTGGATGTGATTAATCACGATTAATTTTTGGACAGCCCTAGTTTTTATATGTTCATTTAAAAAAAAAAATGGATGTACATTTACAAAGTAATACTTTCATCTTTATATCATCTTTGCTAGGCCTGTCACAATATCTATTTTTGTTGTACGATATATTGCACCAAAATATATCGCGATAAACGATATTATTGCCATTTTAAGACCACTTTAGGCCACTCATTATATAATTTAATATTTAATTTAATTTAGTCATTTTAATAATTTAGTAATTAGGCATTGGAATCAGAATGTGAAAATGCATATCCATAATAAATAATAATAAACATTAACAAAAAAAAGCAAGGTAAAAAGTAACAGAGGCTGCAATATCTGCTACCAGATCTATTTTCAGTTGTCAGACACCCTCATCAAAATACACTTTAGTCATTTATGGTAAATACTACAGTGTTTTTTTAACCATACTGACACCTCCAATAGAGATAGAGAGGTTGTGCAATCAGCTAAAATGTTGCAAGAATTGTTTTTTTTTTATTTTATTTTTATGCATGGGCGATATATATTGCATCACCAAAAATTCTTGAAGTTATGTCCATGTATTGTGCGATACGTCGATATATTGATTATTGTGACAGGCCTAATCTTTGCATCAAATGACAAAAAAAATGAAGTGAAGTTTAATAATAACCTAAATTCGAGAGGAGCACGTGCTCACGATTGACCCAGCTGGCCCACATTAGCTAATCAGGATCCTCCAATCAAAGATCCCAAATCACCATTGCTGCATCCCAATTTGCATACTTATACTACACCCTAAAAGTATGTACTTTTTTTGTGAAGGAAAAATATATACTTTTGAGTGTGTAACAGAAGAGTCTGCAAGCTTTGGGACATACTACTTCCTCCTTAACAGATCGTTGTGTTGCTTAGTTAAGAGCCCTGTCAATCATCCACATTTCTGCTTTTTTAATTTCCTACCTTATTGGAAAAGTAGCAGCAGCGGGATAATCTCTCATTAACGAGTCTTTCATGCAGAGTAATCTCCTCAGGTGTTTGGATAACTCAGCATTCAGCCGTTAATGTCCAAACACGACTTTATATAAGTTCAGTATTGTTGTTGTAGATGAAATATAACACAGACAACGTCATTTAAATATTCTCCAGTGGGCTAGTTATTATCTAACAGTCATACAAGCATCTTTACCGAAGCCTCTCTACTTGACGGTTGGTCTTGCGCGTCTATCATGTTTGTAGTTTGTTTACACCTTTTCTTTCAGGTTTTGTAGTTCTAATCGAATTCACGTCCAACACGCAATGTACTGTGGACAATATCAGCGGTTAGAGCATGGACGCTTCTACACTTAAAATTTTGACCGGATTTAGTAAACCATCCGGGAGTTTTTGGCATACTCTTTTCAAGATACTACGATTTGGGACATACTAATTCTATTTTCACTTACTATTTAAGACGGTCAGTATGCGGATTTGGGACACAGCATATATATATATCCTCATTTCCTTTCTACAACTATCTTCATCTGGAAAGAATACACCCCTTCCTCCCCTTTATCCACCTTTATCCAGTATGAGCGGCACGGCGGCCCAGTGGCTAGCACTTTTGCCTCACAGCAAGAATACCACTGGCTCCGGGTCCTCGCCGGGCCATTTGGTATTTCTGTGCGGAGTTTGCATGTTCTCCCGTGTCCGTGTGGGTTCCCTCGGTTTCTTCCCATCGTCCAAATATGCTATATATATATATTAAAGACAAATTAGCCTAAGGGTGCTTTTACACTAGCACTTTTGGTCCGCACTCGGGTTCGTTTGACGTCATAGTACAGTACGTTTAGCTAGTGTGAACACGTCTTCTGAACTCAGGTGTGCACCCGTGAACCACACCCGAGTTCGCCTGAAAGAGCCATTCATGTGAACTCTGGTACGGTTCACTTGTAGTATGAATGCAATCGTACCAAAAGCCAGAAGTGAACCGCCAACTGTACAGCAAACTATAGTTTTTATAAAGTTCATTCGTGTGTGTGTGTCTGTGTATGTCACCTACCTTGACGACAAGCGGGACTGACCCAGTACAAACAGTGATAATGTCTGCTTGTCTCCTCCAAAAACAGCTTCTGCAGACATCGCGTGATGTTCTGAACGTTTCTATTATTATTGCGGCAGATAGATGCGAGTCGCTTTCTGTATGTCTAAAACTAAAAGGTTCAGTAAAAGCGAAATGACCGCGATGTGCGGAGTGCTGCCGTCTTTCCATTTTGGCGATTTGCTTTCGTGTCCGTCACCTGGCAACAGCCGTACACAAAACAGCGGCTTGATGACGCAAGCGTACTGGGGTCCAGAAGGAAGAAAGACAGTGTGAATACAAATCAACTGAGAAGGTGGCAAAGGGGGGACAATCGAACTTAAGTATGGCCCAGGCAATTAAACCAAGTGTGAAAGCACCCTAAGTCTCTGTTCCTAAATTTCTTCATCTCAGGAGATCACCTTAGCCTCAGAAGCGGGGGAGTTTTGAGATCGATCTGAGCTCAATCTCCCCTCGCTCTGTGAAAGGGAGGGAATCCTGGGGATCCCTTGAGCTCAGGTCTCTCTCCCATGCCAAACAAGCTATTTATAAATCTTGAGCTTAGTGTGAACTCCTGAATCACCATTTATGAGGTGTTTCTAATGCAGCGTCCATGGACGGGACAGTTAATTTGACATTGTGTTCTCTTCAGGCTGCCGTTATCATCTCACACAATTAGTTTTTCCTTTGTCTGAAAGTCTTGATAACACTATAATTGAATTTATTGTTCATTATTTGAGCAAATAGGAATGTTTGTTTTTTCCAATTCAATTCTTCTTTATTTCTGTAGCACTTTTACAATGTAGATTGTGTCAAAGCAGCCCCACATGGATTATAGTAAACTGAAACAGTGTCAGTCCAGTTTTCAGTGTTGAAGTTCAGTTCAGTGTGGTTTAATATTCACTGCTAAGAGTCCAAACACTGAAGATTAATCGATCGATGCGCAGCCCTACAAGTCCCGAACCAGGCAAGCCAGTGGCAACAGCGGCGAGGAAAAAACTTCACCAATTGGCAAAAGTTAAGTATTAAAAAACCTCGAGAGAAACCAGGTTCAGTTGGCCACGACCATTTCTCCTATGGCCAGACGTCTTGTGCAAAGCTGCAGTCTAGGCGCCGAAGGCTAGAGAACGCTGGACGTCCCTTGTGGAGTCCATCGTTGTTGTACTCTCCAATTCACTGTGCTCGAAGTTTACGACAACTTCCATTGCTGAGAAACCCCTGAAATTGGTCCATGGTGTTTATTAAAGAGCTAGAAAGCCATAAACGATTCTGTTCTGTGTGAGGTTAAAATAGGTTTCAGGCAGGCAAGCAATAATCAAAATGTGCACATGATGAGTGACACACACACGCACCGACGTTGATGTAATAGAAAATACTGACATTAGTGCAAACACCCACGAGATATTCATAATAATTATTTTCACTGTATGTTCAGTTTCGGTTACCAGTTCCTGAGCAAAAGGTCATCTTCAGGCCACAGGAGTGTGTGGTGCAGCATTCAGTTATCGATGATGTTAATGTTATGCAGAAGAAACAAGCTGTCCTAGAAATGTCCTGCTTAAAATGAATAAAGTTCTCCTTTTAACAAAAGCACTCGCGCAGTAAAGTAAGTTTACGCATGTAAATTAACCTCTTTAATGTAGCTTTCGAAATGCTGTTTTTTTTCCATATAAATTATTCACCATTCGCCACTAAAACTAAAGAGTGTTGCGTTGAAACAAGAAAGCTTGTTTATATTTGTCAGCATTCTATGTAGAGAAATTCTGATTTTTAAATGATGTTGCTTAATGTTATTTTCACTTCCATGTTATTTTAAAGCTAAAATGGAAGAACAAATAAGTTTATTTAAAAATCGAAGAAAAATCTTGAAGCTAAAACATTTTTCATAAGTATGACAAATGTAATAAAACCATTGACAGCATTTTTCTTAACATTCATTCATTTTCTTTTCGGCTTAGTCCCTTTATTAATCTGGGGTCGCAACAGCGGAATGAACCGCCAACTTATCCAGCACGTGTTTTATGCAGCGGAAGCCCTCTGGGCATCTCTGGGAAGCATCCATTCACACTCATACACTACGGACAATTTAGCCTACCCGATTCACCTATAGTGCATGTCTTTGGACTTGTGGGGGAAACCGGAGCACCCGGAGGAAACCCACACTATGCAAACTCCACACAGAAATGCCAACTGACCCAGCCGAGGCTCGAACCAGCGACTTTCTTGCTGTGAGGTGAACATGCTACCCACTACGCCACCGTGGTGCCCCATTTTTCGTAACAATAGTAATATATTTTTATCACAGACACAAGTGAGAAGACACTTAAATGCCCATAGTTTACCACTTTTTCCAGATTAAATATAAGTCTTTTGTGTCTCCAGAATGTGTCTGTAAAGTTTCAGCTCAAAACACCCATTAGATTATTGATTATAGCTTTCTGAAGTTTGTATTTTATAGCTTTGAGCATTGGGTAGTGGGTTTTGTGAACTGTGCCTTTAATTCTAGTCCTCCCCGCCCACCGTTCCCACGTGCCTGTCAGTGTGCCTCCGCCCTCGGCTGCCTTACAGTGCATTCACACAAGGCTTCAGCGTCAACGCTTGACAGGGGGCGTGTCTGAAGTTAGAACTGACTCGACCGTCATAGCAGCGTCAGCCAATGAAATTAGTCAACAATCAGCTACTGTCTGAGCTGGTGTATTTGCATACAGCGATCTGATTGGCTGACGCTTCCGTCGGTGCCTGAAAAGTTGAGAAAGTCCCAACTTCTGCAGCGAGCAACACCACTGAAGTGGCGCAGACGGATCCACAATGCAGTTTGGCAACGCCTGATGCCACCAATTCAAAGTAAATGGGAAGCGTTGACGCTGATGCCCCGTGTGAATGGCACACACACAGATAGGCACACAGACAGCGCGCGCGTTTAGCTGTGCACTGTTTTTGCATGGCAAATGTGAAAGGATACAGGTTAATATCCACTGCTGTATGGATATCCGTTATGTTAGTGTACTAAACAAACCAGATTTAAAGTCCACAAACCAGGATTGAAGCGTCTTTTATAATTGTACTGGCGTGCAGCTGTGCTGATGAAGTAAAGCTGAAGTAAATCGCTGTAATTCATTACAAACATGCACTGTTTTAAAACATTTTAAACTTGTGAAACTCACTCTTGATCACATCTGATGATGATTGATGATCACAGAGAACTGAACAGATCTTTTATTCCCGGTTGCTTTGCGCACATCTTGTCTTGCTGTTATGATTATACATGTTACTACGGATACATGTTAATACGCAGCTGTCAATCAATTCGGTGGGCGGGGAAACCGCACTCCTATGTCAAGTTGCAGTCGGCCTCAAAACCGCTCCAATTGGTCTGCCATTTTTATGTTGTTAAATTGAAAATAAAAGGTCTGGATGTGTTTATATCACCCCAATATGACGGTCTATACCAGAGGTGGGCAAACTTTTTAGACCACACGGCCACATCAGGTTTTGCAAACCAAGTGAAGGGCCACATGTCAAATCCTTCAAAAAATTACTTTTATTTATAGTGGCAGTATGCATGGCCTCACTGGCTTCCGGTAAAGTTTCGTATTGATTTTAAAATACTACTTTTAACTTTCAAGGCACTTCATAATCTTGCTCCTCACTATCTCACCGAACTTCTTCATATCTATACCCCTTCTCGCACTCTTCGATCAGCCAACTCTTTCTCTCTAGTGCCACCTCGCACTCAATTAAGCACAATGGGAGACAGATCCTTTAGCTCTATGGCTCCTCGGCTATGGAACTCTCTTCCCCTGGACCTAAGGAGCAGTGATAGTCTTCACACTTTTAAATCTCGCCTAAAGACCCATCTTTTTAAGCAGTCTTTCTTTTAATATATGTATGGGTATGTATGTATGTACGTACGTGTGTATGTATATATATGTATATACATGTGTATGCATATGTGTGTATATGTATGTATGTATGTATGTATGTATGTATGTATGTATGTATATACACTTAAAATGCTTGTTCGGCAATTTTTTTATTAATTGTTTTAATTTGTTTCTGTTTTGGCTGTCGATGCTTGTTGTAAGGGGACCTTGGGTGTCTAGAAAGGCGCCAACTACAAATAAAATGAATTATTATTATTATTTATTATTAACATGTAATATCTGACAGAAACATGTCACATTAACACAAAACAGTTTTTTTTAATTGTTATTATTGAGTCAAATTTACGAGTCAAATTAGACTCTTGAAAAGAGCATTTCATAAATGACTTTAGCTGGGCTTTTAAGTTTGTGGCAAGTTTTGTAGCCTTGTTTGCCTTTTCTGCAGGCGACTGGTTGACGGCATAATTTGAATGTTTGCTTGAGAAATGTCGACTTAGGTTGTAGTCTTTAAAAACAGCAATGCTTTCATAAATTTTCGTAGATTTTTCACCATGGGTGCCCTTTAAGCTTCTGAAATAATTATAATTTTTCTCACATATAACGACAAACACAGAAATCAAAAGACCCTAAGACTAGGCCATCAATAAATGAATGAATTTTTGGTTTGTCTGTAGCACTTTAGTTTGACTGTCTGCTTAATCTGTTGATACAGACATTCAACAGACATTTAACTGACTAAAAGAAACTTTGCAAGTACATGTCAACTTACAGTACACTAACCCCAGCCTAACAGTCTTCTTATAATCTAATGAGACGTAGTTGCAATGTAGCTTAAATTCAACAAACGGACCATCAGAATAAAGTGCGACCGGTTTGTCTTGCATCTGTCATTAATAAACTGCTTCTTTGATCATCCACATACAAATAAGGTTTGACATTAACAAGTTTCATTTTTGTTGTTTGTAGTAAAGAGCTTGCATCTGGAGAACAGAAGAAGAGTCATTACACTGCGGAAATCAAACGAAAAGAAGAGCAGCTGGCCAAATATGAGGAGAGACTTTTTAATGTTTGTGGAAGCCAGGATTTCCAGTCAGACTTGAGCAAACTGGAGGATGAGTTAGAAAAGTGCTCCAAACAGAGAGGTATGGAAAGCTTCTTACAAAGCATTTCAGACCCCCACAAAATATACAGGCATATTTGCTATGCTAATATTTGAGGAACATTTTAAGAATTAATTGTTTCTAAATCATACACAGACCTTGCATGAATGAATGGGAAAGTTAGATTCTTTGACGCATTGTGATGTAGAATCTATTCAAAAATCTATTTATTGTGACGTGATGATGACGGAATGCAAAACTCTGAAGAAGAGGAGCGGCTGGACAAATGATCAGATCTGGCACCATCATCCTTAAAAGCGAATGTATGGAAGCACTTTTACTTCTGTTAAGTTTAGGGACGTAAGGATTCATCGTGAGTCAGTTGAAATTCGATTCAAGTATGTGACCATTCATTCATTTTCTTTTCGGCTTTGTCCCTTTCTTAATGTGGGGTCGCCACAGCGGAATAAACCGCCAACTAATCCAGCATATGTTTTACGGAGCGGATGCCCTTCCAGCCATACACACTCATTCACAAACACACTATGGACAATTTAGCACGCCCAATTCACCTATACCGCATGTCTTTGGACTTGTGGGGGAAACCGGAGCACCCGGAGGAAACCCATGCAACCATGGGTAGAACATGCAAACTCCACACAGAAATGCCAACTGACCCAGCTGAGGCTCGAATCAGTGTCCGTCTTGCTGCGATGCGATCGTGTTACCCACTAGGCCTCTTTGGTGCCATTAATTATACTAGTAATATTAAATATTCACCTCCATAATCATGTTCAACTCCGGTCTCTATCCTACTAAATAATGAATCACTTTATAATCAGTATTGTATGCCTGTGGCCTGTCCCCTGGACCAGAGGGCCTATTGACCACCTCTGCACACACTGCTCTCTTTATTCCAGCCATCTCAGTCCCCAGTGAAAATTTTTTTTTTCACCAGGGGACATTGTAAATGTGCGAAGACCTCAGCTTATGCCAGACAGCATAGCTATGCTGGTATTTCTTTTTAAAAATGTAAAATCCCTGCACAGTCACAGTTTTAGTTTGTTTATATTAATGAATCTTTTTAAATTTCTATTACTCTTTATTTATTTCTTTTCTTTTCTTTTTTTTAAATTTATTTTTGGTTTAAAAATAGCAATTTAGTTATGGCAGAAAATATATTATTTTGCTAAAAACGTGCAGCATTTTTGAAAAAATGAAAGGGCTCTTCACCTCATATTTGCTTCAAATAATTATGTAAAAAAATCGCGACTAAAGACATGGAATGTGTGACGTGATTGGCAGAATTTGCCTCAATTACTGTACATCTACAGTACCTGCTCAACTTCAAATAATTCAACTGAGCTGAAAGTTTGCATTAAAAAAACATAAAGTAGCGTTTAAATCCTCGTACAAATCTGTTGACAGAATGACAACACTGATCACAAGGTATTTGTAATGTTTAATAATTATTTGCCATGTTAACTTCATCTTTGACGTCATCTAACAACATGCCCGAAAACTCACAAAACATTGCACATGCCCCAGAAGTGGTGAAAATTTACGTTTGTTATAGGTTTCGGAAGTGGGTGTGGTAAAATGACTTGACAGTGCCATCTGTACACATTTGACGGACTGGCCCCCAAGCTACGTTTCACGTACAAATACGTAAATTGGCACACAGGCCAAAACCTACAAAAAAGTCTCTTGGAGCGAAATCTCAAACCCAACAGGAAGCCGGATATTTTTAACTTACTCCGCTGAAAAAGTGCCGTTTTTGCCATTTCCATGTTGTATTTTAACTAACTCCTCCTAGGGACTTAATTTGATCAACACCAAAATTGGCATTTGTCATCTAAAGGCCTTGGTGATGTTAAATTGCGAAGATCTAGAGTTTCTGTCGAAGGGCGTGTCCGTGGCGGCCTCGCAAACTTGACGATTCGCCACGAAACAGGAAGTTGTAATAACTCAGGCATGCATTGTCCGATCTGCCTCAAAATCCACACGTTTGATAACAGTCCTGACCTGAACACGTTTACACGCCAATATCCAGATGCAGTTATAGCGCCACCTGCTGGCAACAGGAAGTGACATGTTTTACTGTGTAACAAACTCCTCCCACTAATTATTTTAGTTTAGTCCAAAGGCCTTTGTAATGCTAAATTGTGAAGATCTAGGCAGGACTGACAAAGTTCTTAGCCATGGAGGAGGAAGTACTTATAAGTAGGGCCAGACGGAATCTGCGGACAATTTTTGCTATTTCTGCGGAGTATTTTGTTAAAAATCTGCGGATTTATGCGGAATGATTTTGGGAGTATCATAACTAAAACCTTAATATATGAAATAAAAGTAATACCTTTTTAATTTTTATTTAATGTTTACAATGCGAATCCAATTAGATCCACTTTATTTGGTAAACAAAGCAAGTCTCTCATAAAAAATATTTACTAAAAGACAAAATGTTACTTTACAAACTGTATTGTAAATAAATCATATAAATATTTTCATATTAGTCTATATTATTACTAAAATTAATTTGAAAACTGAATAAATACACATTTACACACGTTGACACCAGTAAATAAACAGAATTAATGATGGGCTAAAAATCGGCGGAATTCTGCACGCGCAGATTCCGTGTGGCCCTACTTATAACTCAGCCAAACAGTGTCTGACCTGCCTGAAACTTCACAGGTTCGATGAGATTCCTCTCCTGAAGGCATCTACATGCCTACATTGAGTCATAGTCATAGCCCCACCTGCTGACAGAGGGAATTTTGGCTTATAACTCAGCCACGCAATGTCTGACCTGCCTGAAAATTCATATGTTCGATAAGATTCCTCTCTTGAAAACATCAACGTGCCAATGGTTAGTCTCAGTCATTGTGCCACCTGCTGACAGGAGGAAGTGTGGCATAAATCTGTGATTTTCGCAGTTTTTTTATATGTATCGGCTTAAATTATTATTGTTCGCTGTTCACTGTCATTCTGAGGCCACCAGGCGGCGGTGAGCTCAGGTGCGAGGTCCCTTTCATCGCTGCTTGCAGCTTTAATTGTGAATTATATCAGCTTTGTATTAATACTAGTTAGTCATTCAAAATATGCTGTCCACAAACGTTATTTTTCTGTGAGAGCTGCTGGTAATGAATTCTCTAGGTTTGTATGAAACCTGTTTTTTTATTTATTTATTTAATAATTTTTTAACTAAATAATTGCATTGTTCATTATATACACAACAGGAGGAAGTTGGTTGAAATAATATTTAGTTAATGATTCAGAAAATGCTTAAGTCTACAAGGCACGTTTCATTTACTGTTAGGTCTTTGTGACCTTGTTCTTAACTTGCCAGATCACTTCCATTTGCTTATTAATAAAAGATCTTGGAAGTAGAGTCATGATATGGGTCATTACAGTTACTTTCCTTCTGTATTTAAATCTGTATTAGCACAAAAGATGCATTTTATCATTTTATATTCACGTTGTCATTGAATCTCATCGAGCTGTGAGGTGCCCAGAGATTTCCAACCCTAATGACTGGTGGCTTTTGAATTCTGCTGAAGTCTGTGGAGTTTTGCAGATGCAGGTTCTGCGTGGGCTTGATTTATGGTGAATCAGTGTTTCTTGGCACACAGACTGTAGATGACAAGAGGCCATAACTGCAGATATGAGATATGCATAATGAGAACTAGTGTGGTAGTTGTTGAGCGTTATCTCCACAGCTGAATTCATTTAGTTATTTATCTCTGCAAAAACCTAGTTTACCACCCTTATCGCAGCGAATCTCAATGCATTTGAAAAAGATTTCAGTTTCAAACACATATTCCTGGAGGAGAGTATTTAAATTAATTAAGCAATATAATTTATTGGTATTTGCACCATTAGGTCAGGCCAAAAAAATACACATCTTAAATCATTTTGCTGTTGGCATCAGTGAGTATGTTTACATGGACACCAATACTCCAATTTTGATACGATTAATACTCTAATTATAAGGCAAGGCAAGTTTATTTATATACATTTCATACACAGTGGCAATTCAAAGGCTTTACTTAAACAGGAATAAAAGAGACATTAAAACAAATAATACAAATGATTAAAAAAACAGATAAAGACAGATAAGAGTGAAAAAGAAAAGAAAGACACAGTAGTGTGATCTGTCGGATGTAGCACAGAGCTCATTCAGTAAAGGCACAGCAAAACAGATGTGTTTTCAGTCTTGATTTGAATGTGCCTAATGTTGGAGCACATCTGATCATTTATGGAAACTGATTCCAACAGCGAGGGCCGTAGTAGCTGAAGGCCGATTCACCCTGCTTTAGCTGAACTCTTGGAATTTCTAGTTTATATGATCCTAAAGATCTGAGTGATCTGTTAGGTTTGTATTCAATGAGCATATCTGTAATGTATTGAGGTCCTAGGCTATTAAGGCCCCGTTTACACTAGTGTGTTTTAGTTTTAAAACTGCGTTTTAGCATGAAAATGATCCGCGTCCACACTAGGAACATATCTCCGTCCACACTACTCCACCAAAAACGTATATTACGTGACCATTCGCGCACTCTGGGCATGCGCGTTCAAGTATAAACAGGAAGCACGTGTCTCGCTTGGCATTTGGTTATTGTTAGTCAACAAACGCTGGTTGAACGATGAACGCGATGGCAAAGAAAGCAAGAGAGGTCTTTTTGTGGACAGGCGACGAGGTCGAGTTGTTACTTAAAGGGCACCTTTGATGAAAAATCTACTTTTTAAGCTGTTAGGACAGTCATATGTGTAGTTATAGTGTATAGACGGTCATTTTGGGGTGATATAAACACACCCAGTCCTTTTTTTTCAATTTAACAGCATAAAAACGGTGGACCAATTGGAGCGGTTTTGAGATCGACCGCAACTCTACGTAGGAGTGCGGTCCCCCCGCCCACCGAATTGATTGACAGCTGCGTATTAACATGTCTTTGTAGTAACGCGTCTAATCATATCAACAAGACAGGATGTGCGCAAAACAACCGGGAATAAAAGGTCTGTTCAGTTCGGGAAGGTCATTAATCATCATCGAATGTGATCTAGAGTGAGTTTCACAAGTTTAACACGTGTTTAAAACAGTGCATGTTTGTAATGAACTACAGCCATTTACTTCAGCTTTACTTCATCACCACAGCCGTGTGTCAGCAAAAAATACGCTTCAATCTCGGTTTGTTGACATTAAATCAGGTTTATTTAGTACATTAACATACAGGTATCCATACAGCAGTGGAGATTAAACCCGTATCCTTTCACATTTGCTTGCAAATCAGTGCGAAGCTCAACGCGCGCTGTGTGTGTGTGTGTGTGTGTGTGTGTGTGTGTGTGTGTGTGTGTGTGTGTGT